>JAHZNE010004980.1:0-39594 GCA_027744055.1 Callyntrura sp. NNG-2020
TTTGCAAGGATTCAAAACACCGTTTAGTGCTTCTATTGCCACTTTGAAATTGACAAATCAAGCAGAAGGACGAAGTCCTCGCAGATTTCGTTCTTACACGAGACTTGTTTGTCCTCGTCAACCAACAAAATTGCAAGATACTCTGCAAAGAAATTACACATGTAATACCATGTATTTAAGTCTCATCATTTCAAATCACGATCTTGTTGAGAATTGGTCAGTCGTCGAGTGCATAACAATAAGTGCCGTTCCTTAATAACTCTCGTTGCAGAAGTGAGGTCTTAAATGCGTCCAAAAAGAAACAATGCTGTAGGTATTTCCGTCATTCTTCTCCTCACTGCTGCTGTAAATTACAGGAACACGCCGTGTTTAGTAAGGTTGTTTGAGCCTTGATTGCAGGCAAACAAGAGTATAACTATTTCAACAGCAAAGTTCTTAAAATATATTACTCGAATTAACATCACATATAAGTGTATTATACGCCTTGTTCCTATTCATTATCATCATCACCCCTTCGTCCCATTGAAAACATAATCCTTGTCGTTGTCTCGTGCTGTGTTGCAAAAAAAGTTAAAAATATGTATATGCGTGAAACGTGAGTGCATAAATGATTTTAAAGAGAAAATTAACAAATTGAAATTAAGTGAAAACATTTTTTAAGCTTTAAACCCACTATGGTCCCCCCTTCCCCCAAAAATTGTTACTTCAAAAGTATTATTTCCCTTTCATTATCCAACATGTATTTTAAAATAATTAATGACAAATGGTCGGGTAAAAAACTCTCGAAAGTAAGTTTGTAAAGGTGTTCCTCGCAGTTCATGGAAAGAGGAAGTGTTTCTCTACGGATGAGCCTGGGAGTTCCTTACTTACCTGTGTGCAGACACTCGCGTATGCACTTATATACTTACTTGGATCAAATGAATGTACTTTTGGGATGGGATTCTTGTGAAACATGAGTTTGAGTGACCAATGTTGTTTTGAGTAGCAAACCATCACAATATACGGACTACAGGACATGACTGCGTGGTAAGTTGTACAAACTAGGCAGAGTACTATTTTCAAACTTAAAAACTTCAAGTTATCACGTGTTTACAGTTTACAGTCAGCTTAATCAGGTTACAGACAGTTTGGATGGGATCCGCTAATTTTTACTACATTTTAATTTGAGCATGTTTTTGCTTTTTGGCAAATGTGTTAGGTACACCAAAGAGTGCCGAATAGTGCACAGTGCACACCTAGCTAAAGGCGACCCCCTAAATAGTTTTATTTCACTACTGCTCCAATCCACCGTCAGTGCATTGTGTAACAACAGGGTAGAAAAAATGTTACATGACTTTCGGTAATGGTTTATTATACCTCGACAAAAGCTATCAGTTAAATTATCGGCTAGGTTATGTTCCTTCTCGTTTCTGGCAAATAACATAATATTTCTACGACGTATTCTCGATTTCTTGTAAACAAAAAAGCAATATGATTGTTAGTCACAGGCTTAAGAACATTCACTTGTTGACTAGTTTTACGCTTACTAGTCCTTTTTTACTTTTTTTTAGAAAGCTTATGTGAGCTATCAGAGCATAAGAGTATGAAAGAAAGAAAGAAGAAAAAAGAAGGAGCTACAATTGAGCTGCCCATACACACATGCTATGCTACATAACGGGATAAAAATGCAAGTTTTAAATGACTGTAATTCGAGGCGCACAAAAAGATGTAGTAAACGTAATAAGTAGGCATACATATGTTTGTCTGTGTTTTATGAATAATAATGATGATGATTCTCTACTCTAAACTATTTTTCTATCACGGGAACTTTTTCACCCTTAATAAGCTTAGTCAGATGCCTTGACAAGTGCAAATCGTCATCGCCGTTGCCATTCTGTTTTCCCCTATCAATTATTAGAGTACTTGCATTTTTTAATGGTGAATGTACACGCAAAAAGTTGAGTGGTCAGCAAGTAAAACCCTTGCATCGTTTTAAGAAACGTATACATTAACATGTGATATATATATAACATACAAAGACTCACCACCATTGCGTCTATCTTTCCACAATTTATTACTTTGAAGAAGCAGATGAAAATTGATAATGCAACTATTTCAGGTGTACTTAGGTTACTTTTAGTATGATCGTCCTAATCATTATTTTTTTGTCATATCATTTACAAACAATAATACTTATATATTAGAACTATCGGTCACGTTTTTTGGAAATTCCTATCGGGTGTCACATTGACATTAAATGCGCCTTTGTTTTGACATGTCATTGTACTCTGTACTTCCAGTGTTTGCTGTAGCATAGGGTAATTGAGTAGGCACCAAGAAAAAATTATATTTTTTCAGAAAGGTTAAAAATGCCTAAAAGCATATAAACTCGTTTAAGTTATCCATTGTAGCATTAAAAAATACTACTGTGGATTGTTAGTCTAAACTGGCAGCTCTTAAGATTAAGATTTTTATATATATTATCAATGTTATGGTGCATTTTCAGAAATAACAGCAGACAATCATTATCTTTTCGGCCCATGATAATAGCATTGTTATTTGTTATAGCTAACAGCTAAATTTGTTATTTTGCAGATGAGTAGCTATCTACCAGAAGTGATGACAAAATATTTGTTACATGAAGCGGAATAAATGATTCTTCCGCGTTGAATGCCACATATTTTTCTAACAAAGCACAAGCCTTGAGTACGTAATAATAATAAATTTGAAAACTTCATCCTTCGTTTTGATGATGCTCATTTTAAATGGAATGCACTGTTTACTGTTTTGCATTTGTATCTAAAGATCAGCATCACGAGTTGCGTGCAGCAATGATACAGAGGCACCATAACGTAATAATAAATCTTAATCGTAACGCGTGCCGTTGCAGAGGTTGCAATTAAATAACACGATTTACGAATAATAAAGGAAAATTATTTCGTTAATTAATCACACATTAGTTTTCCAATGGTGGTACTTTATGGCATGATTATGATTCGTATTATAGTATTATCATAGCATTTCAGGAACAGCTAACAGCTCATGAAACAGCATCAGTTACCGAATTTGGCAATATGTCATTTTCATATTACAAAACCTTTAGAATATTTAAATGGACTTCAAGCTGAAATATTTATGCCTCAAATTAGCAAATAATCTGCCACCGCGATAGCATCAGCAAATTAGGAATCAATTGAGTGAAATGTTGAATGCAGCGATGGTAAATTGCGGTGCAAGTTATTTTGCGTACGAGGAACATTGCAAGTGTTTTTTTTAAATCGTTACATCTGAACCTATGTAATTTGACACATTTTCACGTAGGCATATCTGCTCAGAATAATTGTATTTCTGTTAAAAATGCCTCCCATTTAGCTATTAAGTCTGCTTGGGTATTACATTTATTGGATCTCTTATTTGATACGAATAGCAGATTAGCCGGCGCAGTGCAGTGAGTAGACTAGTTGTATGCCTCAAATAAATGTGTGTATCACATCAACAATCAACAACAAACCTATTTCACAGGAGTTTTGGTCTACAGACAGAGGTTTTTGGTTTAAATTCATCCCACAATGGTTCTAGTTGCGCGAATAAGTACTTTAAACGCTGTCTAAATGAACATGAAAACTTGCGTTTGTTTGTAAGTTCATAAGCGAAAACAATTACAACAGGTTAATTCAACGCACTCTTTGATTTTAAGACAAGCCATGCAGGAAAGTAAGCGTCGTCCTCTGTACTTTTTGCGAGGAATAAACGTTGTGATAGCAAAAGTGGTGACATGTAAAATATTACGCATTTCTGTAGGCACCGTCAACGAATACAGCCCTGTGTTCCTTCATGGGGCCTGTATATCATCACCATTAAATGTGTCTTAAACAATATTAAATTACACACATTGTCGGCAACTGGGTACAACGAAGATGTAGAAGAAAACAGTTTTTTTCTTGTGTATTTTGATGAAACTGTGAGATATGTGAAAAAACTGATACATCAACATGATGAAGCTTACTTGACTGCGAGTGTAGTAGTATTAGTAGTGAGCGGCAGCAGAGCTAGAATTAATTCAGCAAGTACATCATCACATCAAATCTCTTACAGATAAGCAAGGCAGTACAAGTACCGAGAGGGTTGAAAAATCTTCAGACGGAGTGATTTGGAGCTTGAAAAACAGGGCAGGTAGGAGTGAAGAAGAGGCTCATAATCATTGTGGCATGGCATGGCGTAGTATGGTAAATTATTTTCGGCTCAAATTTGAACCTTCTTGAGCTGAGCTCATAGTGTACGAACATGTCGATTAACAAAATAAAGTGGTGAGCGATTCACTGCTCATTGTCGGCAGTTTTTACTATCATCACCATCAAATTGATCTTTAATCTGATCTTGGTGAAACTGCAGGGATATCAAAATAAAAATGTGTAACAAAGCAGCCCCTTCAAATACAAAATAATAATAATAATAAACAACTTGTATGGATGCTCATAGAAATCGCAAATTGGTAGGCATTCAAAGGCATGGAAAAGAAGGCAAAGTTTATTTTGGGTCGTAAGTTTACTTTTAAAACTCATCTTCAGCATAATATCCTCACAACTTGAGTATCTTTCTTTAGTTTAAAGAGTAGGTTACCCGATTCTGAAGTTTCTGAAGCTCGAAGAATAAGCACAAAAAACGATACTAAAAGTAACTACAACTGATCCGAAGTCAATGATGCTTGATTTACTCTCTATCCCTTTCATTCATTCATTCATTTTTTTTCAAAAATATTATACTCCTTTTGAGTTTTTATATTAAATTAAAATGCAGGCATAAACATTTATGAGTATTTTGCTTCGTTCCTAGCATCAAGCATCTTATGTTACTGTCAGTAATCATTCAGATATGCTGTAGAATTTCATTCACATTCACATTTAAGTCATCACAGTCATACACTGCACGTTTATAATTTATATCGCTTTATGTGTATTTGTGAGAAAACATTTGATTTAATAAATTTTCGTTTGATTGCAGATGGCTTCCTAAAACAATTTCCGTCGAGGACAATTACGAAACGATCTTTGGGACCGAGAAGAAATGTTGCCGATATCGTTGCCCAATTTAGACTGTTTCAATTTTTAAATACTAATGCTCTTTGTAAGACAGAATATTTTAAGGTGAAGCAAAATGTCTTCCAGAGTACGCCGTTTAACCAGGGTGTGTTCCCTGTCGAGAGCTACTGTAGTTCTCTTTTTCATTTCTGCTCAAATTTTTACTGTCATCAGTGGTAAGTTTATTACTGTATTTGTCAAAACATCTCGCTTTCTCTCTTTTCTCGCTCTGCTTTTTTCTTCCCTCGCAAATCCATATATTGGCATATAGTGAAATAAACTATAGGTACCACTACATATATACTTGCAAAGGTACACCCAACTATTTAGCGTTACTTGGTTGGGATGCTACAAACGATTGATTTAAAAAGGAAGATTGATATGGTAAAAGTTGTATGAAAATGTTAGTGTTTTCTTCATGTGGTTGGTGACATTGACGGACCCATTGTGTGTTACAAATTAGAGGAAAATTGTGAAAACAAACCATTAAAACGCAGGTTTTTGTTTTGCTTTGCTTGATGTATCCTGTTGCTTCACACATTCATTTAAGCACGCTCTGCTGATGTGATCTAATGATAATTTTTGTAAATTGCATGCAACAAAAAGTGTCCCTTGTAGTAAGTTATGGTGATGTAGCGTGGGTTGGTAGGTATTTATATTTTGTATGGAACTTTTTTTGTGGATTTCAGTCTACGCACGATATGCACCAGATACTCCCATTATAAATTGACTAGACTACTGTCGAAAGCGAAGCAATCAACTTCAACAGTCACTGTTTTAACATGCCCACAGGCAATTTACCTCACACACAATCCATGCAGGTGCATTGGACACATTATGTCTGCATATATATTACAACAACTATTATTATTGCAGTCCGAGACATTCATTTTTATTCTTATCATTTGATGTGACTTGACTTGTTATACCGTGTAATGGTGTTTGTTTGAATTGACTTTTTTGTGTTTAACAATGATTTGTTCAAAGAATTCCTTTCCTACTTGCATTTTTCAAGGGCAATGATGTTGGAAGTGCAGAGTTTCTTTGTTTAATCAGCAGTCAATAAAGACAACCTGCTACTGCAACATTCACAGTGGTTGGTAGTGGCAGTGGAAGTACCAATGCACGGATGAAGGCTGTTTATATTGAAAATTGAAAATATATTCAATGGCTTCTTTTCACAAACAATCAAAATATTCTCGTCATTTCTACAAGGTAATAGATGAATATATTACGATTAATGTCTCTTCGCTTTGATGATAAAGAGTCTATTGGTCACTGGGCTGGGTCTTCAGTGTCGTGAGCATGGTTCATGCGTCATGACACGATCATGACGAATTAAATAATGGAGGGTCGGGCTACAAAACATATAGATACCTAAATATCTTATCTCTTCGGATCATCGATGATTTGCTGATTATACCAGTATATTTATTAAAACGCCTGTATATATTCATTTGGGCCATGCTATCTGATGATACGAAGCAAAGTATATGTCCCTGGAAATTGTAGAGGCTATTTTTTGAGTATCAAAAGATCTTGATGTTGCAAACAAAATAGAAGAATTTCAAAAGAAAGGGACGACAAATTTTTAATGACAATCATGGTACGTACCAAGCAATTCATTGTTTTTGGAGGCGTTATTTGGCCCATTTTTAATAATACACCTAATTGATTGCAATTATCGATTTTTACATCCAATTCCAACATGTCATGTTCACAATAACATTTAAATCTTTGCAAATGACAAAAATGGCAACAAGATTTTTTGTCGAAATTCAGAAATCAGGGGTTGGAGAATCACCGTCACCTTCAAACCCTTTAAGGAATAATATAATGCAAGTGTGAACTTTAAAAGCAGGAAAGTACTTCGCCAAGATTTGACGAGGTAATGACCTGAGGGAGCTTAAGAATTCACGTTAATGACACTGACATGACTTACCATTGCCATCTCCCTAAATGTGTTGCGTATATGTGTGCATAATAGCATTGTGTTCTTGAAAATGTGCTTTTTTGGCTGTGTAAATTACTATTCCATTCTTCTTCTGTATATTCTTGAACACACAAGTATAAACCGCTTTCATTCACAAATTCACGGAAGTATGCCCTGAATATTTTACTAGTGTACTTGAAACTAGAAATTTGGCACCTTACATGACTTAAGTTTATATTATCCGATAATGGTATGTAAGTCAAATTTTTAATTCATTGGCTATATAAAGAGAGAAAAGTTCATTTGTGGCATCGTATAAAAACTTTATATTGAAGATGGATAGTTTTAATGCATTATATGCTTTTAGGAATAACTTGTGTACTTATGTTACTGAAATAATAGGAAAGCGATGATATGAGTGACATGATATGACTGATGTTTATAAGAAGATCATGAAAATTACTAGTCTAGCTTTTACAGTTGTGTATGTTTCATGAAACTATTTTACTTGCTTGTATGTTGCTCTCACTTATATGTCGTTTCAAATCACTTGTGTATGGCACAATGGAGTCCGCATAGATAGTCATCATTAGTCATGATAGCATAGCTAAAATGATTTCTCATTTTTGTTTTCATTTGCATTCCTATTCAGTTTTTTTTTAAATATCATAGGTTTTATGAGCAAGCACACTTCTATTCATATTCTCACAAAAAACGACGAAATAAAATTTACGGACTGAGAGTAGACCGTATTAGTAACTGTCAAAGAAAAACCATTTTCACGCGTGCTACGGACATGTTTTATGTTACATACGTCAGATGTTGACCAGCGATAGCGATCCCCTAGGTATAGCAGATGGACGGATATACTTCCTATTTTATGATGACTGCAGTCAATTACCTCTCTGCGCATGACAAATACAACAAATATGTGGTCACCGCCGTCATACACCTGAATAATAGTATCTTAATGAGAACGTAAATAAGAGATTAATACACAGCGTCCTGATTTCCTTCTTGCTGAAGGAGCCTCACGATGAGGACGCACAGAAATTGTGTAAAGTGGTTACTACTCATGGTTATTATCTAGCTACTACCTACCACCTATCATGTTTTATGGTGTCAAGTAGAAATAGTTTTGCCCTGTCACCCGTTATACCACACACCGCGCCAGGAAAATGCGAGTTTTTTTGTGGATGGTTGCAGAGATTAAGGATTTTAAGGGATTAGGACTACTTTACAACACTCCTCCACAATATTAGGTTAGGATTTCAAAAAGCAGAAAGTATGCGTTCAACAATGAGATCATTTTATGAAGCACTTGTTCATTCGAGCGTTGTCAGTATTGTTGTTGATTGTTACTGTTATTATGACGAGTGCCTCATCAGAGTCATCCTTCATGGTAAACTTGTACATGATGAGGTGCTTCCGGGGAAGCTGTTGTAGAAGCTAGCATCTTATTTCTATCTGCCTTTTTGACGTTTCCTTGCCACAAGAAAAGCTGTAGCTGTACATAAGAAAAAGGAACCGCAAAAATAAAGTGTCCTCATTTCCCCGTTATAGCAAAAGCTTCTTCAGAAATGATTCTCCATCACCTTATAACCCACAATGATTCAGTATATTTCACCAGCAGCGTTCTGTCAAATTTAAGGTACTGCAGAAAGGATCGATCATAGCATGAATTTTACGTAATTTAAGGAAGCTGAAAAAAATGGAATGCAATTAAAGAGTAGATATGTTTGCAGAGATAACGTGTATAATAGTATAAACTTCATCCGTATTGAATCCAACGCGTTATTACATGGTTAATATAATGTGCTGTCAGAAGCACTCTTCTTCTAAAAGTATTGACGACATTTGGTAAATGTGCAGAAATTGGTTTCTCTTGAAATGTGTGAAAAATCGACTTTCGATTATTTATTTGTCAGTTCTGCCAATTTGTTGCTTTTTTTGTGTCATAATAATTTTCGATGATATGCACTTGCTTCTACGCTTTACATAAATTACAAACACACACACACACTTGTTATTGCAATGCCTATATATTTCTCATTCTTCCCCAAATAATTTACGCAAACCCTTGTAATTTCATTTTTATGAAATATTTTGCCACACACCAGAAAAATTTTGCTTATTTACTGTAATCACGGAGTAATGACACGGGTAGGCATATATCATTATACAGTTTACTTCAGCAGATTTATTTGCAAAAGTGGAATTTAAAAGCTATAAGGGAGGGTGTATCACTGTATAGATGGGTATTGGCATTACTATAATGAAATGATACTGTGTCCTATCGTTGTAACTTACATAATTTGTAAAATATCTAGAATCTTCACTTTCTGTTTGAGGAGGACGAATATAATTATGGGAACTCTCAATTAACTTGGACAAACATTATTTTCAAATTTCTTATGTGAATTGAATGCCATTAAATGAACATATCAGTGTATATTATATACTACAAAGACTAAGAAAGAGGGAATACTATTTAACTTCGTTGCACATGTCTCACATTAAATGAAATGAGAAGCGTATTACTGTACTGTGAAGCTGCAAAAAATAAAAGGCGTACCTATACATACATGTACTTTAATATCGTAATCTACCACCTGCGGAGACACAAGTGTCAGAAAATGAAAATTCCTTGATGAGACCGTCATAAGATTGACAAAATCTGTTTTTGCATGCAATAGCTTTGTATCTATTTTGTGGGATGTCTACGTGTGATCTTAAACTGTTCAATGTTTATCAACGAATTCACAGTTAATTTTAATAATCTTAAAGACAGAAAGATATAAGGATACGAACGGTCCAAGGTACACAATGTTTTACCTTTAATATCCTTCCGTAAATTAAGATTTGGAGGAAGCAAGTGTTGGGAGAGCTCATCGTATGCAGATTATGTATTAATGTAATTTTTTTTAGCTTATTTTCGATTTGTTCCGCAGTGCATATTGCATATATACGTAGTTACAACTACTATCATAAAAATTTGTAAAAATGTAATTGTCACCTGTGGGTATGTACACGCGCTCTGTGTGGAACGTAAAGTTGCAATGTTAAACGCCGAATAAATGTCAACGAAATATCGAATTGAGAATTATGCAGCGGACCGCGATAACTTTTTAATGTTCAGATGCTAAAATGTAAATCACGCTGTTAACTAGGAATAATTAAGCATAAATCATGCATAAAGGTAAAGTAAAGCGGGTAGAAATCATGGTGCGACTATACACAAATTTCATATACTAAAAGTGGGAAGAATTACAAGTAAAGTAATAAGATAAGTAAATTAATTAATGAAATTAATTCCTAAACGATTCAGTCATTTGCCAAAGACAAATATTGTGGTAGTTATATGAATGTATTTATCTAACGGTTAACAAAAAACGTTTAAAGATGTGTCGTTTGTGGGATTAGATCACGTACAAGCATGGTAATGGTGGTGGATCGTGTGGATCGAAGTCAATAAAGAGAACTTTTTTGTCAACGAGTAAGTCACAAAGTCACTAGTACCATCGAAATCCTCAATTACTTGTAGCACCTGTACATGTACATTACGAATAACAGTTATTGCACGCTTCTTAGAATGTTGACGAATTCAACTCCATTAACCTTAGTATTTCGACAGCGATGAGTGTCAGAACCAAACAATCTTAAACATTATTCTCAATGTCGCTGTAAATGGAGAGGGTTTACCCCTGAGGTTAAACACAGGGTCCTCCTGATGTTTTCGTGATTTTGTGCGTATTTTCTTTGTAGTTATAATTAGAAAATACAGTAATGCTCAACGTAATTTTTCTCACATATGAGGTTTGGTTGTTTCACAAATATTTTGACATCGCATTTACAGTTTCGATTGGTTTATACAACAGGGCCTATGTCATATAAGTCGTTGAGAACGGAGGTTACACTTGTGTAATTTTGCAAACAATAAAGCTAAGACGGAAGAATCGGATTTATACACCTTTGTTCCGTGACGATTATATCCTGAAAATATGTGAGTGAATCATACAAACGCCTAAATTAGCCTTCCCTTTTATGTTGTGAAGAAGCCCTTCAAATATACCTACCTACTATATCTTTATTGTATCGAAATGTAATCACAGGGGAGTTTGACGAAAACATGTAAATGTTAGACGATAGCCTCCTTCAAACGATAAAAAAAATTGTTGATTCTTATTTTGATTATCTTCGATTGAACATATAAAATACAATGTGGCAGTTTCCTGAAAGGCAAAATGGTTGATTATTTTTAAAGAGATGCACACTCATTGATTGGATTCCGTCTTTGTCGTCGATTATATGTTTTAAGCAAAATACTCCTGATACGCTAGTCAGTTCTTTAAACAATTTTATACATAAATAATAAAAATGTCTTTAGAGCAGGCAGGGACATGATAAATAGCTACGATATTACTAAAGTCGGCCTAAAGAAACAATTTCCTTAACTTGTAACTGGTTGCATGAGGTGCCAATTTCACGGGCTCCAAAAATGGGGCGTGATCTTTTGATGTTAACGTTTCTGTGTCAATGGACTATATGGATGGACTGAATTCAGCGTAAAATCACTGGCACATACGTTATGATTTATATTTTTAATGTCCCTAAATATAGCATAATGTCTTTGAGAGGCTGCGTATGCTTCGTTCTATATTTTTATAGTTTTTCACACCTGCCAGAGTGAACTTTTCATAGCATACAGACAGTCATAATTACATTTATATTGAAGAGTATAGAATATGTACAGTAAACTCACTATTGTACATCCGAAATTAATCGCTGTAACCAAAATATTTGTTATAAAGGTATTCTTATAGATTACTATTTTCACAATTTTTTAAACAGGTGTTGTTAAACATGACAGATCTCCGCATACGCACATTTTTTTCAAGACGACATAAGTGAATTTAGTATCGTGACAGATGGCCAGAAGTTTCCTGCTATGACTTCCTTATGTTCAATTTTTCAAGGTGAATAGCATGTTTCAAAATGGGATTACCTATTGTGGCAGTATGCAATGTATCATGTATCTAGTAACCCATCCTTCCCACCATTGTACGCTCCTTTCATGTTAGAACGGATTTTTGACGCATGTACAAAGCACCTAAATATAATGACGTTATATTGGTCTTAGCCTAAATAAAAATAAAATTCAAATGGTTATTAAATTTTAATTAGTGTGATGATCCTATCTTTCGTTTCGTGTAGGCAAAGGCAACTCTTTTGCTATTGCCTGTTTTCATATTAATGGAATTACAATGCTTACCTCTAGCCTCTACCCGTAGGCACATTAGTATGAATTGAGTAATGTTTGTTGTGTACTGATGTACAGTGTACGGTAACATTGGTCGTATAAATATTTCTCAACTTCCCTAGATTATGATCACACAAAAAGCAAGGATGACAAAAATGTTTAAAAAAAACAGCAAATATAAAACCACGTGCATTGCATCAAAATGTTATTAGAACTGCACCAATAACCACCACACATGAGTGTAAGATTAACCACCGTGAAATTCTATCCTAAAAATAATAGAGAAAGAAACGAGTTAAGCAGAAGTCAGAAAGAGGTTTACCAGGATTATTACCGAGAAAAAAAGAAATAGGGAGGGTGGTGCGAGGTGTATTGTTGTAAGATATCCGATACGATAGAATAGTTCGTTTAAAAGTTAGTGGATTCGATACGAGTAACTATAAACAGCACACCCCCAACTAATATTGGTGAAATAATAATAATAAACTCTAAGCAATACACAATAATTGACTCACAATGTGCCAAATTACATCACTTATCGGCGTTTGTATCATCTGCGTACTTGTGAACTACTTAACCATCACCACCACTGAGCATCTTCTTCTGAGTGAAAATGATAAGCACAAATAGTAATGAAATAAAAAGGTTCGTAATTAAATTTTCAGGTAATGAGTGCTGAACAAAAAAAATGCACAAAGATTGAGCCTATTAAGTTTTAAAGAATTTAAATTATACTAAATTCGGATTATTAGCCACATATAGTTAGGTAACAAGGGCAGTAATTTTTATCCCTGTAGACAGAAACAAGGGCATCGTTATTTTTAATGCAGTTTTTCCTTTTGAATTCAATGTTTACGTTCACTGAGTTTGGGATCGGGATGTGGATTAGGATTGCCATTGTTGTTGCTGTTGCGGGAGAGTATGGGATTCTAACATTTTGCAAGAAAGGTCGAAAATCCAAATTATTGTATACCTTACATAAATGCTCTTAATGCGTGGCTGTAAAAATGCAGAGTTTTAAACATTTTAATGGGTCGAAAAAGTAGTACCTATTCTATCACCGCCTACTTTATATCCGTGAGGTAGAAAATCACCGAGTAGAAACAACAACCGTTGCACTTGCACTTGTTTCTTCAACATAATAATTAATGCTTTTTTTGCAAATGCTTAAATGTTTGTTGTTGGTTATTGCTAAAACGCAAGAGACTATGTATTATTATAGATGACAGTTACATATTAAAACCATGAAAAGGATAACACATTAATAGTTAAGAAAAGATTTTTCCTTCATATCAGTACACTCAAAGCGATTTATTAGTTCTATTATTCTGTCAAAATTTGTGTATACCTATAACGGACGCTTTCTTCCTCGAGTAAATGAAAAATTGTGAAATCCTTGTCATTTACTGCAAAAGCAAGAAGCTGGCTTGCTTTAATTTTAATCTATTGTACGATAATTTTTCCATTTCCAATCTGCTACACGCCGAACTTATTATTGCTAAAAAGTGAATTGGCTGATTTGATTTGTCTTTGATAAAAATGATAAATTTTTGATTTACGGTACCACCAGCTATGTTATCTTTTGCAATACCATACGTAGTATAGGTAAGGCACATACCATTGCATTGGTAGTTGATCGGTACATATAAACCTTATTCAACCACAGTATTGACACTACTTGGACTATTCTCAGGAATATGTGTTATTTAAACGTAACCACCCATGAAATATGAAAATCTTGAAATGGTTAAAAATCAACTCGATCTTATTTAACATGTCGATTTTTCTCAACCAACTTCCTCTCGATCGTGTTGAAACTCTGTTATAGGAAAGGGCTGAAACAACGCAAGGATACCAAAAAGCTACTGTAAAGACATTATGAGATCATGATGCTGATGTGAGTGATGACATAAAATACTGCATAAGGTGTGAATTTTCAGCTTAAAGCCGATTCATGGTCATAGTCATGGTCAATGAAACAATGATGTGGTCATGTAAGACAATAAGCAAATAAGGACTTTTATTATTTTAAACCTCAATAAAAGAATTTTTAAATTTAATAAAACGAGATAAATGTACTATTTTTACTTTTTACCACCAGCCGTGTACTTATGAATCAAAAGAAATATAAAAAAATTAAATTAGCTTATAAGTAATTTTCCCTCGCAAAGAAATGATGACGAGTAAGTAAATATTATTAGGAGAGACCAGTAAGAGATATAAGGATGAAAGCAAAACACTTTACTTTTTGTAAACTTTTTAAGATTAATGAAAAATATCTTCTAATCATCCTTGAACGCAGCGTTTCGACTTTCGACACATTCTGTAAAGCTAATTGGGATATACTACACCGATTTAAAAAGATTAATAAGTTCCATCAAATCAATATAAATCGAACTGATAATGTTTTGAAACATTAATGATGGGATAAAGAAAATGATCAAGTTCATTTATTAATTTTTTATATTCATAGGTACAATTAAATTAATACTTTGCTTCCAAGCACATGTATTTCCACTAAACTTTTTGATTTACTTGACGTTAGTATTGACAATTGTCAGCTGCAACATTAAAATCTTAATAACGACATACAAAAGTCATCGACATCAGCATCAGTAGTTACGTACTGGTACCGTTAAGCTTGCATTTTCTAATCAATGAAAATTATGTCGTAACATCCAAAAACATTTGTACTAACGCAGGCTCAAGAAATACATCGCAATACATCTTGCAAATGTATTACAGAGAATTGCCTAAAATTTTGGGGTACACATATTACTATGTTTATGTACAACAAGCTGGAAAATTGTATAAAACTTGTTCCGAGTAACATTTAATAGGCGTTAGCAAATCAGTACCTATAGATTTTCAAAACAAACTTCTATTGCCTATATGTATACATAACTTTTCAAGTCAAAGATCTTCATGTGCCTAATTCTATTTGAATAAAATATTAATGAATGCCAAACGTACTTTCGATTTCTTTTTAAACTTAAAGGTAATAGGCTGGTATTAAACAATTGGGGTCTTGACTGTAGAATATAAAACCCCGTAAATCAACATATAATCTAGCTAGGTTTGATAGCGTACGCACTACAAAAAACAGTATACAGCATATATTGACATTTTGACTGTGCGTTCACTAACATTTCCACCAAAAATTTACGAAAATGACAACAGAATTGACAAACCACACGCTATAAACGCCATTAAGCATCATTCATAAATTCGTCCTATTGAACGAGTTTAAATACCTACCAATGTAGAGATAAATTTACAACAACAAAATGCGAGTTTCACCTAGTATAAGAATACATGGATTTTATGTGAGCGCAACAAAAGTATTAGTCTAAATAGGTTTTGGGACAACGACAGCGACTGAAAACAAGTAAGTCATTTTTATCTGTGAAACATGGCTTTGGCATTTCAGGTAACGGTAATCTGAAATTCAGTTGTGTTGTAAAAGCTATGAGACAGGTTCTGCTTGGGTGATCCTTTTCAAAGATGCTATTTTAATTTACTTCTTTAAAGATTAAGTCTAACAAATTATAAAGTTTTGTTTTGCCTTCTCAAATGATGGAGTGTACTGGGCCTTATCTAATCACTTGTAATGTATGATTTACTCTAGTAAGTTGGCTACACATATACATACGTTTAATTTTAAATGACCCATTGAATATTGCGTTGCAACACTTTCCGCCTACGCCTGACGTCTGCCTTTATCATAAATGAATAATAAACATGTTAAAACATTTTCCTCCGTTTTAAGGAAGTTGCGAGTAGTGTAGAAATTCGTGTACATGCAACATGAACATTTTTGTTTTCGCTTAAATTCTTTTGCCAACAAATTATTGAGTTCATTCTTGAACGAAGTAAAAACGATAATAAAAACAACAGTGTAAACACGGATATGCTTTTTCTATAATTTACAGGTTGCCAATTTTATCCGCTTGGAGAATACTTACGCTTTATCAGAGTACCGGAGAACTTGAAAATTGGGGATAAAGTAGTCACGCTAGAAATTCATTCAAAACATAATTTAACGTTAGAGTCTATTGATAAGGTACGTACTTCCAAAGTAAAAAACATTTTTATATTTAAAAACTGTTTGGAAGTTTACAATTTACATCAATATATCCTGTTTTGTAGGGAGACGATGCCAAGTTTTTCGCCATAATAGAGAAAGAGTCAAACGAGGTGGATCTGGTCCTGGCGAGAAGTCTAGACAACTTTGTCGACCAAGACAGCCCTCAAAATATCATGAAATTTAGACTGGTGTGCTTCCCTGATGGCACCGATAAGGTGAAATATCATTTAATTGAATATTTTTAATAGTTTCAAATGCGTAATCACATTCATCAATAGCATATAACCTCAGTTAGTTACATGATTTAACATCCACAATTTCAGACACCGTCGTTCCTGCAGTTCACTGTATATATAGAAGACGTGAATGACCACATGGTGAGTATGACAATAGATTATTCAACACTGATGCGTGTATGATATAACTATAATCATTACTTAATGAATTTTGCAAGCTATCCATTAATTGTTATCTATTAACAAAATATTATTGTTTTATATTTTGTCATTTTATTTCTTCATGCAAAATTTAGCCGAAGTTCCTTCACGCCCCGTACTTCGTCACAGTGGAAGAGCTGACACCAGTAGGTCAGTGTGACACTCTCTTACACATTGTTAAATATTTTTAACTCTTATCACTTTGATTTTACTTTCAATAACCGATACAGTCATATATCATTTCTTTATTCAATACCATTATGCCTTCAGCATCGTCATTAAAGGAGGTATAAATTGTGCGTGCACGCTATCCACATTTTTGTTGCGTAATATTTAAAAAAAACAATGTTTTACCATCCGATGATAATGATGACGACGCCAAGAAGCTAATAATGTATTAGCTCAGCAATTTATATTTTTATTCTTTCTTCTTACTTACTTGCTTTGTCACGACAAATCGGCATCATCTTGCCAATGCCATTGTTAAATGAAATGGCACGACACGGTGACGACCTCAAAAAATGAAGTTGCGATTTACGTTTTTGAAAAATGGCTAATTTACCCTTTTAACAGGCCTCACAGTATTTCGTGGCATTAGTGCGGTTGACTTGGATAAGCCAAACACGGCTAACTCAGACGTGGTTTTCTCCATCGTGGATGGGAATGATGATGGGAAGTTTGCATTAGAGAGCAGTCATAATCCCGCTTTGATCATCAAGAAAAATCTTGATTATGACGCAGGGGACCATGAGTTTAAACTCAAGATAATGGCTTCGGTAAGTCAATTAAACACTTTAATAGTTGTTTTCTTTTCAATTTAAAAAAAATTAAGAGGAGGACAATCTCTTAAAACTGACAATGACAGTTGAATAATGTGACAGTTCAATGTTCAATACATGAATAAGAGCACTCTAAAATTTGCCGAAGCTAATGCAGCAGTTCAACGAAAGGTTATTCCTCACCTGTCTCATTCGAATTTATTGGGACAGCAATGTAACACATTTACCTACGACCTACGCACGCAATGTTCATGCGTAAAATTCTGTGCTGTGCACTGTCAGTAATTCGGCAAACTACTGTTTCAATTTCAATCAAATAATAATAATAATTGTGATACATAACTTACTTTTTCAACTCTACAATGCATAAACAGAAAAAGTAAAGAGAATAGCAGGAGCAGGGTAATTGATCCTTTTTTGAATTGCATTAACTTCACATTAAAATTATCTTCAGGATGCTGGGACCCCCTGCCTATTCTTACTTTCATTTGAGTCTCTCGACGGGAGCAAAACTAACTTTTATTGTTTAAAATGCTAAATCAAAGGATCACAGTGGGAAAGCCTTAAACTAATGTAAATAATAAAAGTAAATTATCAGAGATGCTAATTGACAAAAGTCGTAAAGCGTCTATTATACAAAATCCCTTGATGCACAATAATGAAAATGGGATACAAAGCCGTCGCTGTTTGTAAAAGTGCACATGAACATTACTAAAGAAAATGCAATTACCCAAGAATTAAATAAGCCTTGCATGAAAAAGAATTAATTGAATTTTAACTTTACAATCACCTCTGTGTTGATATAGGATCGAGGGAATCCACCTCTCGTCAGCTATTCTTATGTCACCGTTCGGGTCGTTGACAATGATGATCTGTCGGTAGCGTTCACCAAGTCGCAATATCGTACACAGATCAAGGAGTTTTTCCCCTTTAACGTAAGTATTTATAAACTTTAGTTGGGCTGTGAATATTCGTCGTATTTTGGCTTTGCTACTAAGCATGCACCTAATTGACTTGTCTTGTGCAATTACCCATGTACCTGCTTGCGCAATACTGAAAATCTGACTTGAAGTCAAAATGAAACAAGAAATGAGCTGTGGTAGTGTTCTATGTTCTTTAGCTTTGCATTTGCATTATTTTAGCAAATGTCATTCTTGCACAAAATAACAATGTTAAGTACTTATAATGATGAAGTCAAAGTACTGAAAATTTCACTTTTATAATTGAATGGATTAATGAATAAATAGCCGCGACCAACATATCAACCGTAGAGTTTATAGTGGGTTTTGAAGAATTTACATTGAGTGATAGCTTACATGTATTTGTAATTTGAAACAGAATGAGTCAATACGACAAGAAGTAACTTTCCCCTCACCAATCCGAGCGTTTGATCAAGATCTAGCAATTAATTCCACTGTTCAATATGACATAATTGCTGGAAATGATGAAGATTATTTTGAAATCGATCCAAACAATGGGACATTATTCCTCATTCGGGAAGTTGACAGAGAAGCATTGGCTAATAATGGATTCGATCTTCAACTTCGTGCCAGACAAAATGACGATCCAACCAAAATGGGTTTGTGTCAAGTCGAGATTGAAATTCTCGATTTAAATGATAACTTGTAAGTAAAAAAATCATTTATGTTTTAGCTGAAACGAGATTCAAAAGATTATACGCATTTTAATTTTATATGTGTATTGGCCTAAGAATCAAACCACTACTTGTTTTATTAGTGAGAGTGGGAAAAAATTGTAAAAATTGTTTAAACCATGAAAATGAAACTGATGCAATATTTTTGACAGGCCGCAGTTTGAAGTAGACTTATACAACATTAGCATAATGGAGAATCTTCCCAATGGATTCAGCGTCCTTCACATATTGGCGTCAGATGCAGATCAGGTACTTAAATTGAGAATTATAGCAGATATATATGCATGTAATATTGCACCCTACACATCATACATTTTCAGCAACGCACAGTCACCTACCATCTCCAACGTTCTTTACTTTCCTTCTTTGTTTTACCTTGCAATGTATAAAAGCATCAGAAAATTGAATTTTCTCACAGACCAAAGCAAATTTGGCCACAAGGTGAGATTTTCACCTTCAGACGTGCATATCTATGATGATAATGATGATAATATAATTAATTTTTAGGGCGAAAATGCAGAATTTGAGTACAAACTTGAGGATAAAACGAAAGCATTTCAAATTGATCCAAAAACAGGCTGGCTCACTGTCCAAGACCAGTCGCAGCTGGACCGTGAAAAGACGACGTCAATATCCTTGCGCGTTGTAGCAGAGGAGAAGACGCCAAACATTGCATTTGGCACCAGTAAAAGTTTTGCCATTGTTGAAGTCTACTTACTTGATGCCAATGATGCCAATCGTAAGTTCCTTGTGCTAAACATTTTACTCATTCAAGCAATACGCTACTAAAATATGTACACATGCAGATTATATTTTTTGCCTGTAAACATGGAATGCGCATATACACAAGACAAGATGAGCATGATTAATTCATTTTAAGTTTGAATGCATTTTTTACATTTTCATCAATTCCCATTAATCAAAGCACGTTTTCTAAAGTACAACCAATGTGCTTTATCGTAATATATAATTCCGTCGTACCCCAACTGACTACTGCACTGTTGGCAACGCAGAAAATGCAGATGCAACGTAAATACACATCATGTATGCATCAGTGCAATTTTGAAGAGCTACATATCATCATTTAGTTCCTATGCGTATCACTCCGTCAAAGAGACTTTATTACTTTGTCAATGAAGCGTAATGAAGTGTGACTTTGAGAGACTATCATTACAGTGGAGAAGCAGCCAGCGATTTACTATGATTTACCTGCATTGTGTATTTAGGTCTTTTATTCACACACAACTATGCTGTTCCTTATCATAAATCTCATTTTTGAAACGTTTTACTTTTGCAGCAACATTCATCCCGTCCAATCTCTACAAGTTTCAAGTTACCATTGACTCTGAGATTGGGTCAGTAGTGGGCCAGGTAGGAAAGAGCAAAAGTCATAATAAAAATATTAACAATAACATAATATGTAGTCAATAAAACTTACGATAATACCTTTCTCTCTCGCTTCAACTCTAAGCAAATGCTTTAATAATCTTATTAAAGTGTACTTTACATTTTCACAATAGCATTATAAATGTTTCTGTACGTGTTCAACATGCACTAAAATGCAGTTTCTTTACAAAATGATTCACTACAATGGCATCTATATCTCAGGTTCAAGCTGAGGATCCTGATCTTGGAGGAAATGGCGAGATAGTTTATGAGATCCAAAAACCTAATTCGACCAACGATGAGCTACCATTTGATATAGATCCGAAAAATGGGTATATTTTTCTTCTTGAAAGACCGCTGCCAAAATTGCAGTACACAAGAACGGGTATTATTGCTGTTGTTGATGAGCTGCTTAAGTATAGCAGAACAACGTATGAGTTTGAAGCGTACGTTACAGACAGTAGGCACACGTTAACTACAAATGTGACCATTCACGTTGTCGACCCGCTGGAAAGCGTGTCGGAAACACGTCGAGATCCACTCGAATTGAAAGTCATGGAAAATGTTGGCGGAGCAGTGGTGGCCAACTTAAGAAGCTTGCTAGCTGATACTTTAAGGGATGCAAGGACCACGGAGTTTTTGCTGGCTAACTACGAAGCTCGTGATAAATTTGCAATAAGTGCGGACGGTACCATTTACACTTTGAAACCTTTGGACAGAGAAGAAAAGGACCAGTAAGCAAAACGTCTATAATTTACTTTAAAACTATATGAAAAATAATGACATTGCATAACAAGCACTTCCCTGATCATGCAGACACCTGCTTACGGTCATATCCCAAAGTCGAGGAATTATTCAAGGTCAAGGGGTGTATGAAATTCATGTCAAAGTTACGGATGAGAATGACAATGCACCCAAATTTGACAGGCAAATTTATGAAGGACATATTAGAGAAAACTCTAATCCCGGAACACCTGTGCAGTAAGCATATTATGACTTACAAGATTACTCATATCTCACATTACCCCTTAAATCTAAACGGAGCAACTCAAACATTATTTCCTTTTCCAATAGGATGGAGTATCCCATTAGAGTCATCGACCCAGATGAAGGTACTCACGCGGAGTTCCGAGTTGAACTAAAAGGAGAAGGTGCTGATCGTTTTCGAGTAGACCCCAAAAGTGGGAAAATATTTGTAGGAAATATGGTTTTGGATCGAGAGGAACAACCGCAGTACAATTTGAAATTAGTCGCCATTGACAGAGGAAACCTGACGAACACGGCACAGCTCAATATATTCGTTTTAGACACAAATGACAATCCGTAAGTTGAAAGTGTTCATGCAAAATCGTCATAATGAAATACAGCATCATAATTTTTTTTAAATGGTTTGACAGGCCAATTTTCTTACAAAATATCGTACTGGACCCACCCGACTTGGATCAGTCCACGGGCCCAAGAGAACTCTTACGATCAAGTGCATCACAACCTGTTTCGGTGGAAATCTCCCATTCCGAACCAATTATAATCCCTGAGACAGTAGCAGTTGGAAGCCGGATTGCTCGAGTTTTAGCAAGTGACCGTGATACGGGAGACAATGGAAAAATCTTTTACAGAATTGTTTCCGAAAATCGAAATGCAGTGGGAGAAAAAACTACTTACTTAACTGACAAGCAGTTTCTATTCAGTCGCAACAAAGAAAAACACTTTATGATTGACCGAGCCACTGGTGAAATTAGCGTTGCTAAACCATTAAAACCTGATACAGAATATGCTTTAAACATTTCTGCGTCGGATAGGGGTGGCTTGAGAACGCACACAGGAATCAGAATTGTGGTCAGAGATGTAAATGATCATGCCCCAAAGTTTGACAGGCCATGGTATGCCTTCGAGCTACTGGAAGGAACATATATAAGAGGAGAAATCGGAAAGGTTAGCGCCAAGGATGGAGATACCGGCAGTAATGGAGAGGTGACGTACTCCCTTCAATTGAAGCATGCCAACGAAACAGATCTGCCATTTCAGATTGATCCCATCACAGGCATGATATTCGTTGAAGGTGACATTGACAGAGAAAGTAGAACCAAATACAGCTTCTCTGCGGTCGCTTCTGATGGTGGCAATCCACCTATGGACTCGATTGTCGACGTTGACGTCAACATTTTAGATGTATGTACATTATTTTCTTTGTAGGCAGCTAACGTTTTACCAAGTTGTACCCGAGTCGTGAAAGCGACGATGACTGGCAAACATTCACTTTTCTCCTACGTATTTTCAGATAAATGACAACGCACCCAAATTTTACGACTACTTGAGCACCGAGACGGTAAAGAGGGGCAAAGTCATTCCCATTTATAGGACAACTGTGAAAGAGACAATTGTGCCTGGCTCATTTGTTACAAAAGTATTTGCAAATGACTCAGATTCTGCATCGAACGGAAACGGGCTCGTTCTCTTTCACCTGGGAAGCAATCATCGAGAATTCCATATTGACTCCAAGAATGGTACTATTACCACTCTCACACATTTGGATTACGACGTACAGAAGGAGTACAATGTGACTGTGGTAGCCTCAGATTTGGGCAAACCAAGTTTAAGCTCGACGGCATGGGTACTGGTCCGTGTGATGAGTGACAGGCATGAAAAAGACGAACAGCGTTACGGGGATAGAATGTTCAATCAAGAGGTTTACACCTTCAATATTCCCCACAATTTCTCACCGCCTTACTTCTTAACAAAAATGAATGTCACAGAAAAGTACAAGGGATATCCCACAGAGTTTCATTTGTTTGGAGGGGAAAAAATTATTAACAATTTTAGAATTGGGCCGAAAACCGGTGAAATTTTTATCATTGAAGGCCTAGAAAATGCGGTTACTTATGACATGCTCGTCAGAGGTTTCAATCCACAACAACCAAGAGGATTTGACACCAGACAAAACAGCCAGATTGCAGATCGATACTTGGGTATAAAAATAAGTTTAGTTTTTATGTTTGGTATGTACATGCATATACATATATGTACAT
The DNA here is from genome assembly GCA_027744055.1 of Callyntrura sp. NNG-2020. NCBI lineage: Eukaryota > Metazoa > Arthropoda > Collembola > Entomobryomorpha > Paronellidae > Callyntrura > Callyntrura sp. NNG-2020. Next base: position 23,620 of record JAHZNE010004980.1, read on the forward strand.
ATGCGCTTAATATTTATTATGTTATTTAATTTGTTAATACGACTTCTCAGAACATAACGAAGCGTTAATACGAGTGGAAAAGCTCGCTGCACCTCCACCTCCGCCTGTATCATCTTTCCCTTCTTATCAATCGCCTCCTCCACGAAACAGACTTCTCACATCCTCCTCGTCAACTATATCCAGCACCGAGCTGCCAACAGTAGTCATTCAGACGACGACAGAACCTGCAAGAGTTACCAAGTTTAGTTCCACAACAGTATTTACTAGACCAATATCAACCACTTCTAGACCGCCCAGACGTCAAACAACGACAACAACCACTACGAAGGCTCCCCCACTACTTATATTATCCTCAGACTTGACCACATCTTCCAGTGCAGAAGATATGACTACAGACAAGCCCAACAGTATTAATGATTCGTCAAAGAAATCGCATCATAAACATTCATATTTTCTTGCTGGAGAAATCGCGGTGCTGACACTATCGTGCATAATTTTCTTGGGCGGTCTCATTGCTGCTGTATCCGTCGCATGTATACGACGAAAAAGACGTCATGGAGGAGGTCGACATTCCGGTAGACCCATGTCGCATATTTCAGCAATTCCCGTTGAACTGAGAATGCCTAAAAATACACGAGGAGGAATCGGTAATGCACCACCCAGACCCCTCATTTTCCCAATGGCACTTCCGGGAGAACCGCCACAAACAGACAGTAGTGATAACACAAGTGAAACATATACAGATGGTGCCGAGGTAGCAGCAGTTCAACAACGTGTGACGTCTCATGGTGTTAGAACTGGATTACCTACGTGCCCAGATTGTGGAAAGTTCAGGAAACCACCAGGTATACCGAGTTCTGGTGGGCCCCCACAAAATCCACAGAATAACGGCTACAGAGGTCAGGGAAGAAGCTCGAGGGATAACAAAGGACCGTCCAATAAATCAAGACACCCCATGGAAATTTCACTGCCGTCCAGTACTGATTCAGGCATCGATGGATCTGATGGTCAATGCACATGTTGTCAATCTCATAATAACAATAATACTTCCGCAGACAATAGGCAAGTTTATTTTGACACCTTGTATGAGACTTTGCACGTGACCTTTTTCAACATTTCAACGTGTACGTTTTTTCAATTACAGAGAGCATTTTGATGACAGTCTGATGCCACATCATCAAAATGCACACAGGAAACCTTCACAAAAGAGTTTCCGAAAAAAACGCGGTTCGCAGCAGCCACCATTTCCCCCTGTACCCCCTCCAAATAATGGGAGGTCATCAGGCCCATCTTCACATGGCCCAACGTCATTTGGCAATAGAATGCAGGATAGATTTGTAATTCTTTAATAATATTTCAACTGTGACCATATTCCCAAATATAGATAATCTAGTTACAAATGAATGCAATATTATATTAGTAAATTTAGCAATATAAAAATGTTAAGTCAATTTGTTCTTCAGTGCTTTTGGATGCATATAGGCTCAAACAATACGAAATAAATCAATATAGGGTATATTTTTTAAACTTTCTTCCAGGAACATGTACATGTTTGTATAAAGTATTCTTCAAAATCCTTGTATATTGTTGCGTTTCTAAAGAACTGTTTTTTTGCAGGAGATAAAGTGTAAAAATGTACTTAAGAATAGAGTAAATAGTGTACGCTGTATGCAAGTTAGTTAAGAATCGCTTTCGATTTAAGTATCGTGTTGTTGTACGGCTTACTCATTATGTGAAAATTGTAAATTGTTAGGTACAAAAGTTCAGACATACTTGATAAATATCGTGACTCTATTTTTACTAAACCAAAAAAAAATAAAACGTGGCTTCCAATATTTCATACTTATTTTTTGTCATCATTATCTTATTTTTACTAGGACGGGACGGGGTACAACGGAAGCTTCGTAAGAGCTAATTGCATCACTTTCATTTGTTGTCTTTCAACCTGCTGCAATAATAGCAACTACATGAATTATATTTTCCGCAGGTTTCCAACATACTTTCTTCTTAATCATTATGCATTTCACTAGCTTTGCCTCATGCATCGAACAGGGAGTTTTATTTCATTTTATCCATTTCGTCGTCACAAAAGGTACAGAGTCTTCCTACTCAAATCCTTCACACTACTCCTACGTACATACCGTTAGCGCTACATTTTGTCAAATTTAATGGCACTCAGACTGAGTTTATTCCCAGCCAATAAATGCGTATTGAGGTATGTGGATGTGAACATCAGTGCTCATACAAATTGCAGAGCGACATGGATATCATGGAGTGCTACGCGTAACAATTTTGTTCAAAATGTTGAAGTCTGTTAAACACCAGGGTCAGTAAGTAGAATGAAAAAGAGAAGCATTCGGATATATTGTTCGTTTTTACAACACGATACACAGTGCACGTACACACGCAAACCAAAGTACTTGAATATATATAAAAGGGTAATGGTACGTAGTACATAAATGCGACGAGTAGCAGTGAATCCGTTTTTTCCTATATCAACATACATCCTTAAAATCCCTACATATATTTAGTTTGCCCAAGTACGTATATATATATAGTCATTCTCATCATCAACTTTTGATTATGTTATAGGTGGAGTGAGACCAAAATGTACTTCCGCAGACAACCACACTCTTATACTGTTTCGTGATAGGGGCATCCACAAGAGAAACATTTTTCTGAACACCAACTCCAACTCGCCTTATTCCATACATACTGCAAGTATTGCATGCCATGCCTAATGTACACATAGAGAGTAAATATGGCATTTTTATAATATTACGTTGTATGTGCTACGTACGGTCATCGTTATCATGCCAGTGAAGAATGTTATTAAGCCAAAGGGAAATGTGTTTGTAGATTTGTAGAGTAGCATAGAAAAGGAATGCTTGAATACCTACTCACCTTCTCGACTACGTCGACAGCAGCAGCAAGCAGCTGAAACCGTATATATTTAAAAGTACAGCGTACGTGATCCCTAACGAATGAACAAATGCAACAGAAATAATAAATTGGCAGTATTTCCCTATTTTAACCATTGGAGTGTAAAAATGAAATAATAAAAATAAAATAAAAATGATTTCCAATCGCAATAGCTTGCAACATTTAGTATAATGTGGCACAATACAAAAGCAAGTGTAATAAAATCGACGCATTGTACGCAAACATTCACATTATTAGAATGCAAGTAAAACTTAAGTGGAAGCGAGAGTAAATTTTTAATTCACACAGGAAGAAGACCTCAGAACCGTGTCTGGCAGAAAAGCTAGTTCTCTTCACGACGAAGTAACACACTAACAAACAAAGTGTGAGCGATAATAAAAAGTGAACCTGCGTTTTGTACTCAACAGAAATACAGAACAAGACAAGCAAGGGAAACAGGCGATGAGAGCTAAATACGTGCAGATGAGCAAAAGAACAGAGCAGGCAGAGGTTCTCCCCTATCGTACTGTGTGAGTGTGTGAGTAACAACACAGCAAACAACTTTTTATGGCAAACCCCCACATTAGTGTGCACACAGAGTAAAGACACAAGAGGCAAGAAGAGTCGCCAAAAGAGTTGATAGATAATATATACATACACGGAAGATACATAAATATTAGTTCGCTCGCTGCAACTCCCATCTTTTCGCCGTCACCAGCAACAGCCAACCTCATTATCAGTATCACCACCAGCATCAGAAACTGAGCTGAATAATAATAAAAAAAAGAATCAAACTATCAACTATATAGTCGTCTACGTGGTGGTATACCTTGGCTGGTTTACGAACAAACGAGTAGCCCTTGGTGGTATTTATCCCAGCAAAGAAACTGATATATTAACCCAATTATCTCTAAGCAAGAAAGAGCTTGCTCCCCTGCATTATAGAGTGCAAAAATACAAAGGAATTAAAAGGATTCTTTGAAACAAGGGGAGAGGAATCCTATCACTGTCTCCTGGCCAGTTCTCCATTTTCTACAAAAAAAATCTGGAAATATACAGGACACATCGCCGAAGAAACTAGAACATCTATTTCAAGTTCCATTGTGTTGTACACCTTGTACGCGTTTTTCACTCTCTTTATTCACCTAACTTCAATTCACATTACTGTACATAGTAGTACAAACTGCCTTTTATTCAGCCAGAACAATTCAATCTATGCGCAATCCTTCTACATTTGTGCTCAAGTTAATGACCCTCATGTGGCCGTTGCGTTGCAATCGCCACTGCACTTGGTACGTACTTTTATATCACAGTAAAATTTTAACTTTATATTTGCATGATCTGGCTGTTCTGATACACACGCTTGTACAAACTTTGTACTACTTATTGCGATAAACATGATAGTAAATTAACAATCCTTTCTCATTTAGAGGCTTAGATACAAGAAAACGATGAGATATCCTCATGTATATATTATAACTCAGATTTGATACAAAATGTAGTTTTCTTGTAAAATATATTAAGGGACGATAAGCTTACATTGCAGGCCCCTACGTATTGATAGTTTACTACATACTTTACTCTTCTATGTCCCAAGTTAAAAATCATCAATAATACACGCTACTCGACGTGAGTTGTAGGAACGGATAAATGCACTGAAAACATGAGATATCGTCAATATGGAAGTGGGTAATAGGGACTAGGTATGTGTGTACTTCTTTATTCTTTTATTCACCACCATCATTCATAAGCATCAGTTTTCATTCACTTGCAAGGTAAGGTTGTGATTTCGTGATACAACTACAGCGATATGCTTAGGTTGTGCTAATAGCACGTAGACGATATGGTTTTTTCTTGAGATGGATTTCTTATTTTCTAAACATAGTGAACAGGCATCAAGTCCTTTGAAACCACATCTCTTTAATGCAAAAGTAACTGTTCATTTACTCACCATCACCACCATTACTCATTACTTACTGCATTACTACATATATGTACGCCACTAATATTGTGCAATATCTTTAAGATTGTAGCAGCAAGAGCAGTAGAGTAATGCCTTACTTCATTGTGCATTTTTGACCATGATAAATGCGTGTGAGCTGTATATAGTTTAATAAAAAAAACTGTAAATTACAATGTCCGTACTTTACGCAAAAGCAATCCGCAAATCGTAGAGCTGACTGTGATCCATATTTTTGAGCTATTCACAGAGAGAGGTAGCAGCAGTAGCAGTAAAAGTTTAAATGACTGAACCTTGTGATGATGTGATGCAGTAGCAACATGTTCCACACAATTTCATCGTTATCGTGCTCCTCATTGTAGTAGCAGTTGAATGATCTTGTCCTGCAACTGCAAGGATACGCTTCCTATTTTTTTCCAGATATTGTTTGTACTATCAGACGCACGTATGTGGGGTGCATTTTTATATACAGGTTCAAAGTACAATCATGTAGTATAAACAACCAAGAACCAAGTAAGAGATTTCGGTAGAAAGAAAGTTTAATTTAAAAAAAGATCAATGCTGTGAGAGTGGTGCACCTCGACCAGGCAGATTAGCCTGCTGTTATACTATTAATAAATGAGTAAAACAGTGAGGAATCTTTAAATTTATCGCTGTTACTTATGAACAACACACTTCTTTATTGTCCTACAGGTAAATCAATGTGTGACGTGTGCGTATGCCGACATTACCAGGAAGGAAACTACACGTTTTAAAGATGGGATTTCACACACCTTCCAACTAGACAGCATAAAATCTCTTACCTGTCCCAGCAATCAGAGTGCAGTTAAGAAAATGCTGTAAAATGTTAAAGCATGGCATATCAAACTTATTCCGAAAGAGATTAAAAGGGCGCATACCCTTACACAATTTCTTTAAATTATGGTACATCGATAGATGATGTGTTTGTCCTTAGTAAATCTAAGTGAAACAATTTACAACGTTTAATGTGAGATAATGCTTATCTTCTCCAGAATATCTCGATATGAATACATAGATTGTTCTAACGCAAAAAGACTTTTGAGCAAATCAGAGCGATAGTACTGAGCAAATTGTGAGTGGGTGCACTTGAATTCACAATTTTCGTGTATTAAATAAGCTTAATTCGACCTTGAAACAACTTGAAAATAGTGTAAAACAAACCGAGAAACAGGATTTGTTTTAGCTTCCCTTTGACATCTACCTCTCCATTCAATGCCGGACGGGAAGCGTAATTCAATACGTAAGTGGGGCTAAAAAAAACAACACTTATTGTTCCAACATTGGCAACTTCTTCCTTCAATAGTTATATGATTTTATTCATTTAAATAGCTTCTGAAGACGAGACGGACGGCGTACACTGCTTTTATGACGATGAATTACAAAACGCCACTGGTCTTCGTAGGAAAATACCTTTAAATTATAACACCCGTGGGTTTAACAACCTCAACGACAGGCTACTTAAAACAATGGTGGCAAACGTAAGTAACATGGATTTTCTCAAATTTAGTTTTATAATGCTTTAAGATTAGAGTCACAGAGAGCTTAGTCGCTTTAGTGAAATGGTGAAAGGAATAGAAAAGTGCATTTGAAGCAGTAATTTGATGTTGCAGTCTAATACACAATCATCAGAATGGGGCAAATTAACAATAATTGTTAGGCATATGTTCTAAGACAGATAGGACTACATGAACAATTAGCAGGTTTTAAATAATATCCACATTTATCTATAATAGGCTTGAAGGTGGATACTTCCAGAAAATGGGTGGTATCACTTTCGAAAGGTGCCTTTCCACTTTCTTTTCACTTTCACTTTATCTATCCAATGCAAAGGATACTTGTAGTACATAACATAAATTACGTACATAAATTATTGTTTCTGCACGAACGTAATGGTAATGACAAAGAGAAAGGAGAATGACCGTTTGAAAGCATATAATATAATCATAACAAAAATAGTTGGGAGATCTAATGCGTCATTCATCAGCAAACTAGAAATCAATTTGTTTCAAAGAAATTAGACCTGGCAGTTTTCTTCATAATAGCTACCCATTAGATATCTATACGAAACTCTGGAGGTGGGCATTACGAAGGATGAAAACTGAAAATTTACTAATTTTACCTCTTGACGACAGGAGATCAAGAAAACGCTAGATGGCGAGGACAATAAAAAACTAGTAGCTCATCACCTTCCTGTCCTGCACTCCGACAGTGAGTCCAATGAGTCAGAAATGATTGTGGTGGGAGTTGTTTTAAACTCCAAACAATCCCAAAATGAAGAAGTAACTAGAGCTATTGATGTGTTGCGGAGAAGTGGAATTAGTTGTGTTTGTTTTAAGCTCAAGGATTCTCAAAATGGAGATAAAAAGGGTAAGATAAAACATGAACGTAAACGCGTTATGTTGCATATAGTTTTCTTACAATATTGTTAATTTCATCTTCGGTTAAAAAAAATTTTACCTTGTTTTATAGATGACAATAATCCTCCATGCGAAAATAGCAATTCGTCTTCGACGGATGAACTCTTGAAATCTTTAATGACTCAACAAGTTAGTGAAAATTCACCTTCACAACAGAAAGAGCTTTCCCTAACCCACAAGAAAGTAAGCAGCCCAACGGTCTCCACAACTTCAGATTATGCCTCACCACCCCCAACAGATTCTAGTAAGGATGATAATGTGATACTAGCCTGTGAGACGCTCGATACATCATGTACTTCAACCACTGCACCTGTGCTCACCGCAGTCACTATTGAACAGGGACCCTCACACATAGAGTCGTCTACTATTCCCCTACTATCATTAAAATCGAGGAAAACTGCTCAACGAAAAGGAAAGAAGAGAACTTCTACAAAATTAAATGAAGTTCTACCTCCGGCGCTATCCCCAACTCCTCCGATTTTGTTTCCCCAAGTTCCCGATTCTCATAGTGAGCAGATAAAACTCGACGACGAGCCTGGGGAAAATCAAGCAGCTATAGTTAATGTAGAGAAAGCTAAAACTAAAGCTGGTGCTGATAGTACTGCTTTGAGAAGAAAGAAACGGAGAAAGCGCATGTATCCTTATGTCTCCCGAAGAAAGTCTAAAAGTAAAAAAGCCAAACAAACGTCAACTCTGAACCATGGCAAAGCTATTAAAAATACTGAATCACTTGAAACCACGCCTATGGATTCGCCTCTTGCTATGAAACCTCCAGAATCCCAAAAAGCTATTACCATTAATACAAATTTAAAAAAGGAGATAGATCCATACGAGTTTGAGGATTCTGACAATGACGCCCTAAAATATGACACTTTTAAGACTCCTTCTGGTCGGAAATCCTCAGTAAACCGTGTGTCATCCAGAAACAAGGATTCAAAACCAGCAAAACAGTACGCAAAAAAGGACGCTAAGCGATCTCCAAGAAAAAGGCTGACTTTCTCCAAAACTCGTGCATTTTCTCCCGATATTACCGATCACATAACCAGCACAACTCGTCGACAGCGTGAAGCAGTAGAAGAGCAGGCCAACACCAATTTAGAAAGTATGTGCAATCCGCTAGAATCTTGTGTTCAACCGATCTCAACCGCATCCGCTAAAGATACCGTATTAGAATTACCAACCATAAATGTGAAACAAGACGATGTTAAACTAGTCCTCCCGATTAAGGAAAACGACCAACGTGAATTTCGTCACTGTGATGAGTTAAAACAGGCTGACAACTCAGGCGATTCCCACGGTACGTAAATTTGAGCAATCATTTTTCATTTGTGAATATTGACTTCTCCAAAGCAATAATGTTGTCCATTTAGCTGATGCCGATAAAAAATGTGATATGGAAGGGAAAACTGACACGATGGTCACCCATGAGTCCATTGTACAAACTAAGAATATTTCGCAAACGTCTCAAACGGGAAAAAAGCATCCACCTAATGACTTTTTAGTACCAGGTAAATTATTTAAAATATCGATACTACCTTTCTTCTTGTTCTATTCTCATGTCAAGGGTACACGAACTTCTAAAGCATAGGCATACCGAGAATCGTGCAGTAACGATTCTGGCGAGTGGCGAGGGCAATTTTCATGTCTCGTTAAAATGCTCTAGCGTATCTTTCTCCCTACCATTTTACCCGACTTCAACTCTAACTGCTAATAGTTGGTATACCCTTGACAAGTGCATTAAACAATAAGAAGCTGTAATGAGTTGGACCCAAAATTTACAAGTTTGCGCATGATCATGTTATACTTTTACAGCTCCGCCCGATGACAGCTTACTTGATGCTCCTGACTCAATGCAACTCCGCCGTTCTTCTTTTTATTCTTCCATTTCACGTAACGTTCGCACGAATCTAGAGAAATATCTTGATGGTCGACCTCAGGATCTAAAACCAGCAAAACGGTCTAAGAAAATTAAAAATGGATTTCTTTTGCATCATGGGGATAACTTTCCGGATGATCCTGAGGCTCCATATCGCCTACATTTGGCAACCCAAGTTCTTCTTAAGCTCAACAAACGAAGGGTTAAATGCAAACCGAAAGAAGACAAAGGCAAGTCACTATTGTCTTATTTAAAACTTCAGCCAAAAAGAGTATCTCGGGTTGGAAAAAATTCCAAGATTTCGTCTGAAGAAAATGAAGAGTCTTCTTTAAAGGAACAGACATCTGTATTCTCTGGAGAGTGGACCGTGCCTCGTAAATTTATATGCAATATTTGCGGGCAAGTTGAGAATGCCTTTTGGGACATGGTTATGCACAAAGGAGAGGTTCATCCTGGAATCGTGGTTACTCATGTGGAGTTAAGTGATGATCCTCCAGAAGGATTTCGTCGACCTCCGTCACCCCGCAATGTTTCGACATTACTCAATCCCCCTCCTTGCACTAAATGTTCTGCTACGTTCAACAGTTATAGTGAACTCCACCGACACATATTTGAGTGTGCTGGAAATACTTCTGTTCTAGAAGAAGATACGAACCAAAAAGTACAAGTAACTACCAGGAAAAAGAAAAGCAAGCGCAAGAGGGGGTTTAAGCGTCGCATTTCTGGGTTACCCAAGAAAACTTCTAATGCAAACAAGAATTCCACTGCCATACCCAGTAAATCTGGAGAGGTAAATCTAAAAAAAATTAGTGACAATTTGGAAATAATACACACTTAGTACTGAAATGATTTGTTTTATGATGTCATTTACAGATCACTAAACGTCGTAACTCCGAAGTGTTCAAATGTGAATTTTGTACACGAGAATTTAAGACTGAAGGATGGCTTAAAAACCACGTTTCTCTCTCTCACTCTCTACCTATTTCGATTCCGCTGAATAAACTTTCACTGCCGTCTCGTGCCTCAATTACCTCTTCCCGGCGATATACAGCACAAGTAGCAAAGCCCACCAAGCAGTTGTGTCGGGAATCGTGAGTCAAGTCTACATACCATTAATAATGTCGTCAGGTTTTGCCCTAATGTTCATTTTTATCTTAGGTCAGAACATATTTATTACCGGTTGTAATGTAAGTGAAATGCATTTGGTAGTAAAAATAGACCTGCTTATTATCAATTATATATATTACATGTGCAATGATTCACAAAAAACTAGCCTTGTGGAAATAGCAATTAACTGTTTGCCCACAAAATCCTTTGAGTGAATAGGCTCAAAAGTAAACATCCAACATCGGATTATAATTTTTTAAATTATGAATGTAAGGTTATCATTTTTCTGTGACCTAAGAAAATTGTTTCTGTTATGACCTAATAATATCGTATACAATGTACACAAATATGAAGCAGTTGCTTTTAGGGTAGAGAAACCTGGCAGATTGATGAGCTAGACAAATTAAGCTGTGTAATGTAGACAAAAGAAATGCATATTTGTGATTAACGATAAAAAAATTTTGAAGTATTTTCGTGTTTCTATATTCATTTACTTATTTATATCAATAAGTACACAATAATATAGATAGTTTGATTTGTACATCCAGTCATTCATCAAGTACTGTTCAATGTTTTAGACGTCACTGTATTTTTTGACAATCTATAATAAAGTCACACGTTTGTTTTGATCTAATGAATTCGTTATATTACTCTGTTTATACTAATTTATACTATTTATACTCTATAGTACATTGGCGTAGGCAAAAGATTCCAATATGAAAAATACTTTGGTTCCTTACAACTTACACAAATCAGTCTATTAAAATTGATACGCTGCCTCAGACAGACTCTCGTTATTTTAATAATTATCAATCAATACAAACAGCAAATCGTGTGTAACATATGTATACCAAAATAGTGCATTCCTTAATAACCTTATGTTGATGCATATACATGGCAAATCAATATTATATATTTTCAATTAAAGTAAATTCATCACGAATTTTTCGTTATCGTCCAAAGTCCAAAGTAAAATAATATAATACAAAGTTTGGCATTTTATAAATACAGTAAAATACTATAAATGGCTGCAGTTTATGCAAAATATTTAAATAGAAAATTTTCGGCGCTTAAAACTATTACTTTTCTGAATAGATAATGATTATCTTTAAATTAATTATAAAAGCACACTGGGTTGGAACAACCTTAAATTTTCATTCTGAATGTTATTCTTCATCTTTCTTAATCTCTTGGAAGGGGAACCCGAAACATGCGGGGATCGTTTTTCTTCCGTGGAGTTAATGCCTATCAAATCAAAGACAAAAGATTCATATACGTTCATTTTATGGGAATCCACTTAAGGCCAATCGCTTGTTAGGGGACTCGCACCTAACAGAATTTTTACTGCCACCAAATTTACTAAAAAATGCAGGGAACCAAGAGGAATTGGATTTTGGAGATGAGGAAGCGATTGGAGAATCTATACGATATGATTCATCTCGTCGTTTTCGAGAAAAACAGCCGGGAGTTTGGTTTCCATTGTCATAAAGATTACACATGTCAATACTCACCGAGTCAGACTTCATTTTTGGTTTCATCGGGCTAAATCCTAGAGACGTTGAAGGCCGTGTGACACTGGTTTTATTTAAACGAGCGGATGTAGGAGAAAATGGTGTCCTTTGTTGATACGTTACAGGAGTTAGATCGTCATCCTAAAAGAATACGATATAAAAATTGAATGTGTCAATTTAAATGAAAACAATATAACATACTCCATTTAACGTAATGTCGTAAGTCCGATTCGTAATTTACCCATTGTTCATCCTTCAATTTTGTAAGCGATAAAGTACCATATTGCCTCTGAAGACTCCCACCAGGTTTTTTAGCATTTCGATATGTTACACGTAACTGATTTTCGTCCACTGCGACATCATTGCCAAAGTCCTCAGATGGATAACATGATCGCATGTGTACCGGTAATAAGGTATTACGTCTTTGGATTTCGCTTATTCTACCATGAGCGTCATCATCAACTAGTTTGGTTGACTCTAAGTGTCTAGACGATCGGTGAAGTTCAGCAAGATGGCTTGCACTGAATTGGAATCCATCATCTTCATCTTCACATGTAAACATTGACCCAGCTCCCTGAGGAACAAATTTTTTGGAGGAAGTAGATCCATTTGACTTGATTGAAGCCAATGATGCACAAGACGACCTTCGTTCATCAATTCCAAAATTAGATTGAATACTGGACACCGATGATCCAGCATAACTAAGGCCTCTTATACTTGAGCAGTCGGGCACATCTTGGGTGTATTTTCTTGTGTACATGTCAAGTTTTGACACAAGGTCATGATTGAGTTTACGAAGTTCATCACATTCCAATGTCTTTTGTTGTAGCTTCGATTTAAAATCGAAAATGGTATTATTCAGGTCGATATTTGCAGATTTAAGCATTCCTCGCTCGCGTTTCAAATCAGTGGCCTACAAACAATACCAGAATACATACATATGTATCACATTAATAAAAAAACTAATATCACCAAATAATCAATCTATAAAAAATAACAATTACAATATATGAGGAACTACAAAATTTAATACGAACCTGATCTTCATAATGCAAAAGTTTTCCCTTCATTGTCTTAATTTCTTCGTATTTTTCGGCCAACAAAACGTCCCTTTTTTCAACTTCACCACCAGTGATTATAGATATTTGTGTTTTCATTTCCTCTAGCTTTTTACTAAATTTTGCTTTTAATTCTATCCTCAAATTTTTCTCTAGGTACCTCAATTCAGCACTTTTCTCTTCTAAAAGACGGGCAGATTCCTCTTTGAAAGAAACAAACTCTTCCTCCTTTTTCCTCAGTTCGTCTAAAACTCCATTCAGTTTTTCATTGACTTCAGCATTTTCAGAGCGTAAAGTTCCTGTTTCACTTTTAAACTTCGTAAACTTCGTTTTTCAGTTCCTCATTCAAACCCTTCTCATTCTGTAAATGGCATGTAACTTCTTTTAGCGATTCCTCACAAGCTATTAGCGTTGTTTTCGTATTAGCTAGGTCTTCGAAATACGTTGATGCACTATCTTCAGCTTTCACCGCTCGTTGTCTTTCATTATCCAGATCCATCGTAAGCCTGTTTATTGCAATGCTAAATTCCTCCTCAGCTTTCTCTAGGGTTTGTTTAAATGCATCAAGGCTGTTTTTAGAGGACTGCAACGAGTCTTCCAAGTTAACACATTTCATTTCCAGTGCCATCGAGCTTTCTCGAAATTCCTGTGCTTCTTTAGTTTGCTTTTCCAGTTCTTGATTGTACTCCTCTGTTCTAATTGTATTGGTGTTTATAACTTTCACCAATTCATCCTCCAGTTCTGTTGTTCGTTCTACAAGAGTTTCTTTTTCCTTCTTCAGGAGCATAATACAATTTTGCAAATTTTCATTTTCTTCTTCAGTTTTGGCAATATGTGATTTCATCTCATTTAAATGCTCCTTATTCTGTACCAGTGTGTCTGTTTTATTTTGAAGTTCTTCCGCCAGCGACTCAGAAATCTTCTGCAATTCTTCATTCCTCTCTTTGATATTGAGGTTCTTTTCGTGTAATATTCTTATTTCTGAACATTTTTCGTCTAATTTGCTAGTTAGCTCACTATTCCTTGTCTCTATCTCAGATATTATTGACAATTGGGACAACAATTCAGCATTTATTTTTTCAATTGTTTCGGTGTGGCGACTTTCGGCGTTAATTGTTTCTCTTTCTCTCCTACTGTGTATTAACGGCGTATGAGGAGATGATACATAAATATGTGGGGATTCTGGCACTTTTCGAGGTGGCACTACTTTCTTTACGAAACGACCGGCCGAGTTAAGTCTAACATTTTCTTTGTCCTCCACGGTAGTAAATGACGCCAGTAGTTCTTCCGATACAATTTTCGAGTTTTGTAATACAGCTTGTAAGAACTTTTTTATTTCGAGTTGCACTGATAAGCTTAAATATGATGCAGGATTTTCTCTGAACAGCGTGTTCTTCTCCTAAAACAGAAAGACCAAAAGATTGTAATAGAACCACAACTGTGATAATGAGAGTAATATTAATATTTAATTATATTCTATTCTAACTCAAACCTGCAAAGAGCACGTAGCTAGTAGTATAGATAAGATGCGTGTAAGTTCTCGTTCTTCTCCTCTAACTGCCGCTGTAAAATTTATCCACGTAGACGGAGAATAATTACCTGATAATAAAGTAATATTCAATGCAATTCCATCAAACAATTTCACACATTCACATACTATTGTTTTCATGTGACCATTAAATCATGAACATTATTCATATTACAACAAAAAAATTCATTCATATAGCATATTTAGTTACGGACAAATTCAAGCACCGACCGTTTTCGATCTCCAAATTTATCACTACGAAAGAAATGCGCTAGTAAATACGTACCTTCTAGGGATTTCTCAAGTTCCTTGAAAACTAAAGGAATATCATCGATATTAATGACTTTTCCAAATCTAGAGGAACAAAAAAGGATAATTTTCATATACACTACACTATTTACTTTTCTAATGGGAGATAACATGCCGATTTTGATTTGCATTTACAGATGACAGATATAATAGAAATACAATTACCTGATTTGAAGTACTTCACAGAAAAATTTTCCGTCAGATACATCACTAATGTGATTTATTGGATACTCCGTTAATCTGAGACAGTTAACCTTGAGGAGAGAGAATTTTATATGCAATACTTATTCAAAGCTGCCAATTAGATATAGCGAATCCATTCTTCGACCCGGAAAGACCGAAGAGGGATATGCATACAGAATGATCAATAAATAATATAAAGACAAATTAACACTAACCCATTCAATTATTACAGTTTCCCACTCCATCCTGGTCTATTGAAAGTTCTTACTTGCGTTGTTCTATAACGTGACCGTCTCACATCAGCAGATGGGGGATACCAGGCAAGTATCGGGAAGCACCTTCAGGTTTCTTGCTAAAAGATACAACTATTTTAAAGGAAACATCCGAGCACATTTGACATTAGTAGAGAGACATCAATTACAATTAACAAGAATCCTGGACACATACTTCCAAAATACGATTCTGTAAACTACGTGCAACTGACAATATTTAATTACACTGTCAACTGTAAAAGCTAACGCTGTATATTAACTTGCCTGCCTTGCATTCACTAGGTAGTTGTCCGTTGTTTATTGTGATTACGATTGCATGCCCAATTGTTGCAAAATATTTAATAGCTTGTAATTGAAAAGATGCTTTCAGTTTATGCAGTAAAGTAAACAATTTTACAAGTTGTAACGGAAAATTTGATTCAACAAACAATTCACTTTGCCTTTTTGCAGAAGTCAGAATCAAATACATGAAACATGAAAAACAGACACAACAACACAACAGTTTATAGGCAGCAAAGTACAAACTAAGGAAAGGAGACAGAGAAATGATATCTATCGGACTGAGCATGTCCTTTGCGTTGTCCGTTGATCAGAGCATTCGACTTGAACAACGATAACGAAAGTCATGTAAACAATGCATAATGTGTACAATTTTTTGGCTGCACCAGCAGCATGTTGTAAATACTCCCTGGCCGAATAATGCATTCTCTGCAATACTTTCGATTATTACCTACGGAAAGCATTTTAATGCTGAAAGTAGGTATTGCGATCAGTATGTTTGTCTGTCTGTCTGTCTGTCTGTCTGTCTGTC
>JAHZNE010004981.1:0-36737 GCA_027744055.1 Callyntrura sp. NNG-2020
GAACAGCTTATTTAGTGGATCTCTATACTGCCTGTAGTCAGCTATGAAACGTGTTACGGTTAGGTAAGCCATTAAAGAAAAGAAAAGCTAGCAAATTATGATTTCGGGCTATGCTAGAGTTTTATTATGATTGCTGCAGCGTTTATTGCTAATATTTCCCTCAGTTTTTATTGCCAAATTATACTGAATGAATACTGACTGGGAAGAAAATGAACTTTGCAACGTGGAATTTCGTCCAAATGGCAACGATTATCATTATACTACCCTCTTATTAATAAGCTATGTCTTCCTCATAAAAGTTGAGGAGGTAGTTCAGACTTAAATGCGAAACAACACGGACACTAGGATTGGCTGTTGTTAACTGACGGTCAGATATAATTACTTTATTTTCAAATTCTTTGACAAGGTATGTGCATCGAGAGTTAAACGTCTAAAATTATGTCATAAAATCGTATATTTCTTCCTTTGTAGAAAGTGCAGCAATCATTCCGATTTTTCTTGAATTCATCTTTCTCTAACATTCATTACGTCAAATATATCTTTAAATTTTACAGTAGTCACCCAGTCACCCATGCTAATTTCATATGAAAAAATTACAGCGGGTACATGTATATACTTAAACAGCAACAGAACGAACGTGTTAAATATGTAACAGTAACTTTTAAAATATTTTCTTCCATTTGTAAATAAACCAGTATACGTCGTACATTCGGATGGTATAAAAGGAAATAGCAGTAGTCACGATACCCTGAACTTTTTCCTCAAAACTATGCGATCTTTTCATGGTGAGACGTACCAGTTACGGATGTGGCCTTGGGGAACGAGCCCTCATTTGAATTTGTTCAAACCTCTAATTTCCCCTGATGCATTAGCAGATTCTCTTTGTATTTTTTACTTATCGTTACGTTACAATTTACATAAATGTGATAATGCATAATAGCGTGTAAATTCATAATAGCGTGCGGAAGACGTGGCTACTACTCCTTTCAAACGTTTGTTCCCAAATATTTAAACCGCCGGCAAAACAAAGAAATAATACTAGTAAAGTATGCCTGTTAAATTGAATAAAATACGTTAGAGTATTTTCACGGGCGGGATTTACACATTATTTCATTATTTTTTGCATCAAGATAAACAGTAACAACATTTGTTATAATAATTATTTTGTGTAATATGCAGATAATAGATAATGTCCAGTCTCGATACATAATTGGAACTGTAGTCACAATTATATCTGATACATTATGTCTTAAATGGGGTTTTTAATTAACCAAGGGCAAAATAGGAACATTGTGTGCGTGTGTTACAGTTGCAACCTCGCAACTCCTATGAATTGAGTAGTAGTGGTAGTGCCATACCATACGTACACTTTTTTGTTAATAATTTCCACTAAAATATGTAGAGGTGGAACATGTTAGGCTTATTGCTAATCTTTTCATCGTTGACGTTCATAAACACAAGTGACGACGATTTTGCTTAGTCAATAATTTTAACTTCCGACTACTGCATCGAGAATATACTTATGCCATTGGATTAGTCCAATTACTATTAACGTTTCAGACCATTTTCTACTGACTGCTTGATTAACTTTTATAATAGAAAATGATTTTTATTTAATCTGCCATGCCAGTAGTATTCTAGCAAAATGTGGAGCTTAGGAGAGGATAAAAGTGTTAGAGGTTTTCAGAGCTCGACTGGGAAAATTAATTGAATGGGCTTTTAAGCGAAAATGCAAGTTGTTCCTTCATTATTATCACGACGAGAAGAATCTGTGAGAGTAGATAGCCAGATGAAGAGAGAAGGAGTAATTAAAATGAAAATGACCAACAATCTTGATCTCTTCTCTTTCAACATTAAGTGCTTCTTCTCCTTTCATTCTTGTCACCATAAAAACGCAAGTACCCCCTTTCTCTTTGTAATTTAAAGTGATGGATGGCTCTAAGGCATACGATACGTCGTCATCAATAAAAGGTTTGAAAATTATATAAACAGGGAAACCATGTTGCTGTCAGGCTTTCAGAAGGAAAGGAAATAAAATCGATCGTCTTTATCCCATCGCTGATTTCTTTCAATTCAAATGCCATTCCAAAGCGATACCTGTTTTATTCGCGCTAAAACGCTGAAAATAAATGTTTACTTGTCCTAAAGCATTCAAATATTCAAAGTTTAAACATTCATGAAGTCATTAACCTAAAAATTAGAAATTCCATCTGTTTGTAAGTGTCTCTCTCCGAAATCTTCGAGAAAATGTAACTTTTTACATCTCAAATAATTGCTTCTGCATTGTAGGAAGACGGAGAAAGGGGCATTGTTAACGACACAGTGAAAACTGTAATAATAATGATGATGGTAATGTTGGCGAACCGTAAAGTTCCGACTAGGGCCAAGCCAAATGTTGACAATCTATTGTCCTCTGGCTGTATATAGACCTACACTCTACCCTGCGCGACAATCCCATCTGTGAATGAATGAATAAGCACCATTTAACAACGTCGCTCTTTGTAAATGTAAGCTCGTGTGCATTTATATCATTACACAATTACGACACAACTACCCAACAGTGGCAGGGAGCAACTAAAAGAAACCACCAAGAGCAATGTACATATTCAACCAAATGGGCAATCAATTTTGCAGTAATATATATATAGAGAGAGCAAACGACGGTGTTGCGTCTTAGTTGGTCTCTGGGTAAATATCTAGGTAGCTGTGTAGCAAGTATCAAAGCCAAAACAAACAAAGCTGCAAAGAACATTTTCGAAGACAACTCAAAATGAAAAAAAGAACTGCTGTGCGGGGTAACGACGGTCATTCTCATTGAACTCCTCTAACAAGGCAAATTATCGTCATCACAATTACTGTACTAGTAGCACTCTTCAACCACCATGAATGAGTAATTTCAACTGTTGTGCATATCGTCGTGTGTGTAGTGTGTAGCCTTTGTACATTGTGTCGTAAAAAAGGATGGGCACTGTGCCACGAGGTACTATCACGATATAATGTACATCTGTATATAATATGTGGAGTGAAAGTTTTCATAGTGAGTTGAAGTTTGAGTGAGACAACGTTATCATCGTCGTGTATTAGGCATAACGAGCTAACTACTTCCTTGAATAGTCGCCATATTGTAACCATTTTCGTGACATCTTATATCCCAACCAGCTTGAAATAACTATTTCTTGTAAAAATGAACGTCTAAAAGATGTATCATATACATACCTACCATATGGCATTTTTATTTTCATATGAATTCATCCAGAGATTATTGTCGGTTGTGTGAATGGTTGTGATAGGTGCACCATTATTTTCCTTCAGCCGCAGTTCAGTGTGTGTGTATGGCTCGCTGAGCCCAGTCGTGGTTGTAATAATAAAATTAATAATAACAAGATGAGAACCAAACGGAAGCTTCAAGTAATTTATTTTTACTTTGCAAGAAACATTCGAAGAAGAATGCTCAACTCGTTGTGTATTCGCCAGGAAAATTGTGTGCCCGCTGTTGCCGTTGGCTGTTTGGCTAGTTGAAGGGCTGCAGTGAAATTTTGCTGGGGACGTGGAGAAAGTAACCTGCTGCAAGTGTTCATACAACAATTCAGGAAACGTTGTGTGCGTTTATTTGGCCACATTATATGATTTTGTAACGGTCATATTTTCCCTGGTATAGGACACAATGATGAAAAACTGCTGGTTATATATTTCTTCTACATTCCTCTCTGTCTAGGCTCTCGCTGGCGACTATGTTGTTTGAACTTGTTTTTTGAAGGATGGTTACAGCAAGCTCAAGTAGGTTCATATATACACACACATGCGGAGTAAAAGTGGTCGCATCAATTATGCATTAATCGCCAATTAGCAAGGCTGTGAAAAGAAGTAATTTTCTCCCTTTTGCAGGTTTCTCCATTTTTAACTCATCATTTTTCCTCTCTATGTACGTATGTGTTCTTTCTCGTCGCGATATCGTTCGGGGAGTATTTAATAGTCATAATGGGAACATGTACGTACAACAACGATATTATGTTGGTAGTGGGTCCATGTTTCCGAATTGCGGTGTTTTTGTAAGTTAGCGCGAACAGCATACATATAGTGTGATTATTGCCTCATCATGGTCTCCAACAAGCATACCTTCATCAAAAATACATGTGCCCGCAATATACAAAGCAATTTTACTATAGAATAGTGAATAAATGTCTAACGATCGTAACATTGAAAGTGGTGACTCGTTTTTCCCTTTTGTGTGCAGAGAATCCGCCATTACATAGAATGGTCGTCAGAATGCATTGAATTCCACATTTTGAAAGAGGTCCATTCTGGATTTCTTGAATGTTTCCTGAATCAACCACTGGATGAATGTTCCGTTATGTATTACTGTAGTTCAGAAAGAGGTAAGTAATTACAAATATTAAAAATGAGTTTTAAATATTAATGAAAAGAAATACAAGTCGGCATATGTCGATTGTACGAAACCTTCAAATACAAAACAGTAAAACAAATGAAAAAAGTTAACCATATACCAAATACTAGTAATTTCGCAAAAACAACGTAGCGTTTCTTGTTATAACCGAGAAGCGCCGTTATATTGTATTTTTTAAATAAATAAACAGTAAGAGTATATTAACATCAAAGGGATCATTTTTTACTAGCGAGAAAATGTTTTCGTCTTTCAGTCTTTAAAGACGATGTACTCCATGTAGTGTTTTTATAGACATCAAATTTCGCAAAAACAAAGTAGCGTTTCTTGTTATAACCGAGAAGCGCCGTTATATTGTATTTTTTAAATAAATAAACAGTAAGGGTATATTAACATCAAAGGGATCATTTTTTACTAGCGAGAAAATGTTTTCGTCTTTCAGTCTTTAAAGATGATGTACTCCATGTAGTGTTTTTATAGACATCCTTCCTTGAAAATATTTCGTGGTCTTCATTTTTATGTAGGATAGGCGAAATATGTATTTACCATACCTAATATTTATTTTCCCCGTTTACACCTTCCTATAGGCATATATGCTACTCCCACTATACCGTTTTGAAATATGACGGTAATGGCACTGCTGTGTCTCACAGAATAGCACAAACTACACCATGAATTGGTAGGTAGGCAGTATTTTCCACTTTCGTTTTTACCCATCTCCTGAGAACATTATTATTAATATTTTTCTTCAGCGCTCCGAGGCGAGATCAAACTATCATGTATTTATGGGAGGCTATCTATATTGGGAACGTTTCAATTTCTCTTCTGTCTAAACCTTTACATTTCCTTCGGGGCCATATTGATCCGCGTACCTATTATTTATACTTATCAAGTCTTCCAGCATGCCTAAAATCCAACTTCCTCTGTACTGCCTCCACAAATATGCGCTGCGCTGTACCGGATATAAAAAATATGAATGAAACCCCGGATCTGCATAGAATGCAAAATGGGAACACAGTTCACCAAAGGTATATATTACTACAGCACGGGGAGAAATATAGGAGCAATGGCAGCGATGGAGGTGTAGTATAGTTCGAAATAAGAGAAAAAAAGTACATAGACAACACAGACAGCAGCATTATTGCTTTTGCAATATCTTAATGCCCCCAGGCATCACTATTACAGTTTTCACTTTTCTTTCATTCATGGGATCGTTTTTGTGTTTCATGTTGATTAAAATGCATATTTGTACATATTTCCTCAAAATATTCACAGATCCCCCAATCAAAACGAAAAGTGATGACTTTCACTATGAAAATGTAGCACCTATACGGCATCATGCCTCACAGAATATAAAGGAAACCCATCTGTAGACGGTAGAGCAGCTGTATAGTTTTGGTGTATTCGAATTTGATAATTTAACATGGCATCGCATATTACATGTCTTGCCTTTCGGAATGACAAATGATATACAGCTGCTACCACGCTCATTCCTAATAAAATAATCGTATTGGTGAATGTGCGTTGTAGTCTGCACATTCCATTTATCTAATAGCAATCCACCCGACCCTCACCTATCTTTTTCAAGAAAACGTGAAAGTTTAAGTGTGTCATCGACTTTCTAATATCTATAAAAGATCATTCTCTATTTTAACTTGCACAGCGTAAACTTTGTCGTGTCATTGAGTATGTGCGTGCATGCATAAATTTCTTGAATGGTTTCTCTCCTCGTTTGCAACTGTTACTACACAATCGAGAACTTAAGGTACCACGAGAAACGGACAGAAGGAAGAGAGCAGCGAGTTAGCTCGGTTCACCAACATGAAAAGAATAAGACAGACCGACGAATATTTTGTATTTAAATTCCTCTTTCTCAGTTTCCCTTTCCTTTTTACGGACTATCTGTCTCCTCTGCATCATCTCGCAGACGCGATCAAATTGCAGAAAAAACTGATTTCTCTTCCAGATGAAAGAATGTGGGAAAAACCTTCAATATTTGACCTTTTCATATTCGTCCCCCAGTTGCGGTCCTCTATATATACACGTGGAGGTGCCATTTGGTACCTACAAAAGGGTTCCCATTTTTGGCGGAAAAGTATATTGTTTTACTCTATAACACAATAAGGGTACACCCCAGTACTCCCACATAATTGATTATCTTTAACTTTTTACTCAACAATAGGCACGATTTTCTTTTGAAAAATAACAGCGCATATTCAACCTGACGCTAATATATAGGCACTTATGAGACGAAAAAAAATAACAATCTACTGTAACACGTCGTATGGCGTATTTGGTAGATATAGGTAGTATACAGTAGCAAAATTGTACGTCAACACATACTGCCACCAGCCAACTTTTTCTTCTTTCCCAATCTAAACTCGAAAAGTAGACAGTGTAGTGACAACAGCAAAAAATTAGATCGTTCTACGTACACTGTTCACATCGGTGTCCTTTTTCCCCTTTTCCAACTCCAGCTTTTTCCTCATGTTCCAAATGATAGATTTATGCTGCTGTCTATTTGGTGTTGGTGCGTGTCTGTATCTGTCCTTATAACCGTCTTCCTTTTGTGCCGCAACCAAAGCAAATATTACTTATTTTTGTAGGGAAAATAGGACACCAAGAAGTTTTATATACTTTAATGTATGTATAGAGATTTTTTTTATTCATTGTCCGCAAGACTTTTTGTATTTATTTGTATTTCTAAAAATGTATTTACTTACCCACAGAGACAAGACAGCATGTGAATATCGATGAATGGCTGGATGTATGGGGTGGCCTGCTTCGCTCTGCGAGGACCATGGAATCACTACCACTTTGGCTCCAATACTTTCCCAAAATATTGTTTCAAGTTATTAACAAATCTGGTAAGTCTCGTTTTCTTTTTTCTCTCTCTTTCTCCCTTTCATGCGGAGAACTGTTTCCTAAACTAAATATTTTCCATAACGTTAACTTCTCTACTTATTTTTCTTCATTGAAGTGGTTTTATTTGTTATAAATACTGAAACCTACAGCCAGTGTCTGTTGTTATCGCCTATTTTTATTATTAGTATTATTACTTGCATGGGTTATGGTCTTTAAGCGGTGTACTATCCAGAAATTTTTAGTGAGTCGTCGTCGTCGGTTGATGAATGGGGAAAAAGTTGGTAAAAGTTTTGTTATTGTTTGAGGTATGGGTCAAAGGAAGAACCCTTTCATCATTTCGGTTTTGACATTGAAATTGGTAGATAACCCCGTCATCAGAACGTGATCTATGTTCAAGCTCAGTTTCGCAGAATCTTGTATGTAATGTGCCTCGGTGACGGGTTGGCTGGAAGTCTAACCGTTTATTTTTATCTCTCTGTTTGTTTGGCCTTCATCCTGGAGCTGTATTGTGTGCAGTGAAAGACAGTCTTACTGTTTCCGCTTTGTATATACCTCAACGTACCATGTAGACAGGTACCTTGAATACTGGACGGTATGTTTCTTCCAAGCGTGTTGTTCCCAGCCACTCTCTCTTTTTATACGAGCAGCTATTTTATACCATGACAGTATTATATAGGGAAGGGTTCGATGCGAACCGAAAACCGCACTTTACGTGCACTGCAGGGAACCATTTTATTTGTCCTTTTTCTATAGGCCTGCAACTTTATAGAGTATGGCGATGATGTACCCAGTACTGGAATTATCAGGCTTATATAGAGCTAGCACAGTACAAGTCAAGGCTCCTGAC
Source organism: Callyntrura sp. NNG-2020 (assembly GCA_027744055.1). Classification (NCBI taxonomy): domain Eukaryota; kingdom Metazoa; phylum Arthropoda; class Collembola; order Entomobryomorpha; family Paronellidae; genus Callyntrura; species Callyntrura sp. NNG-2020. Next base: position 8,115 of record JAHZNE010004981.1, read on the forward strand.
CAGTGGCCACTTCTCCACGCACACTGTGTGAAATTTACTGGAGATAATAGTTTAGAACTGCGGGCATAATAATTTTAGTCAACAGTGATGTAACGTGGGCAGAGAGAAAATTGTTACTCAAATACACATAAACTACATGACTTAAGTCAAACATTGGTAGTCTATATTACTAATTAATTATAGCAGCAACATCACCCACTAAATTAAACCCAACAAATTGTTAATTAATATTATTACGATGTCTTGTTGTTGATGATACGATGTAAAAATTTGAAAAATAATTAAACGTTGACCCTGGCGCACGAACTACTGCAAACCATCGTTTGCTAATTGATATTTAATATTTCAAACAAGGTTGATATCGTTTTACATGGCTTCCTAAACCCATTACGGTAAAATGCCCTAAACAAAATTGTATTTTAAAAAGTAAAACGAGTCCTACATTTCACATTACCAGTTTCATGTTTCTAATTAAATTTGAAGTAAGAAACGGGAATATTCACTACGGAGCCGTTAGAAAACGTGATGTACCTCGAAGGACTAGTAAAAGTGAATTTACTAGTGCACTGGGCTATTTGTTTGTTTCGACTTGGCGGATAAATGTAAAAGTCCCACTATGGAATTTGGCACACTTGACTTTTACTTTTACATTGAGAGAGAGAGAGAGAGAAGCTTTTCGAACTTTTAATGTGAGTGTAACTTTACTGTTTTATGAAGGACTCAAACAGTACATTGTGAAGCTTAGCTCTGTAACTTTTTTAAGAAAATAGTCGTCTTCGGCGTACTTTTTAAGAAGCAGATTCTTACTTCTGAATACCTATAAGCAGAAGCAGGATTACATAAAAATTATACCTACATTTTTTTGCTTTCGTAAAATAATTATGTCCCAAAAGAACACAATTTCTGTTGCTTTCACTATACAAAAAAACTCGTAAGATATTTGAAAACCATACCATTACTTTATCGTGCCGAGTACTCGGTTTGTGTCTTAACCAAGTACTCGTGTCAATTGCACTCTTCTTTCTACAGAGAATCATGAACTATGCAAGTAATGTAGTGTAGTGGTGTTGTAGACGATTGCTATCTAACGTTCTCCTTTCGATTATACTATTCACAATCCTTACAAGGAATAAGGATGGTAGGGTAAAGTGGAACACAAAATCTGTTTTGAATCGAGTATCAAAACACGTTCCCAATACAGGAGTAAAAGTAAAGAACGATCCGAGTAATTAATTATTTTCAACTAGATAGAGTATGTGTTCGTGTATTACCAACTCACAGACATAAAGGAAGACGGTTCATTCCCAATGGACAACTTGTTACGATAGGATCTTGAAGCAAGCGAAATTAACGCAACACAACAAGTCATGCATATATCTGTATACCCCGCATGGCTGGGCTGGTTAGAATTAATCGGCAAGATTATGTACTTCTGTCCATTGTCTTCTGTGTATCTGCTGCATGCCATGCCACGAATAACAGCAATATGTGCACATGCAGTAAAACGACTAAAAATGCCGACCTATTGTAACACTGCATTTTGTACCTCCGTTTGTTCCCAACATTTTTACATGGCATAATAATATACATACTATATACCTAAGTACATATAATGTGCCCAACTTTCCCACTGATAAAGCAAACGAGGTATATTTTATGATGTGGCTACTTGAGCTCAAATCATAATTCAGCAAGTGCCTGTCATTTTTCATACTCAAAAGAGTAGAAAAGATTGCATTTGTAGCAAAGTACAAAACTATTTCACCGCTTGCATTTCTTGCTTTTCTTCTCGGTAGTCATAACTCGTCAAATAAAGTTGGCAAAGTTGAATCCAAGGATAAATGGAGGCATTTTATAAAACTACGACCACTGCACCTTCTCCGTATATGTATTAAAGTATGCTATAGGATATCCTTACAGGCATACTCATTCAAATGAAATGAAAGCAGATCCATTTAATGAGTAACGTTTACACAAAAGAAAGCAGAAATGAGTAGTGTTCAAAGTAGATTATCTATACCTCCTCTCATGCATGTGAATAATTTATTGTTGTACGTACGGACAAGTAAGGCCGCCAGCAGTCCATGCAAAAATAGTTTCTGAAAAGAAACATTTTGCTTGGTGGCAGCGGTAAAAAGAAACTTAAAACGTAGTTTAGTATTAAAAAAAACTTGGGGCTTCTGTAGTGAATTCCTTCAGCTTTATTTGTTTTTAGCCGGAAAAGAGAAGACACAAGGAGTTATTCGGTTGGTTGGAATAAGAAATAAAGGGACAATTCCCTCCTTCTCTCCATACCATCACAAATTTTGTATGGGTGTGTAATATGTAAAGTTCGCCGTAATAAAATAATGATAAGGACAAGGGTATTTCGTTTTCTCTGGACAAAGTAGACCGTTTACTGTCTCCTTAATGTGGGAATTCAATGTTGTAATAGGCATAATACGTACGGTTGAGCATGTTCTTTGAAAAAAAATACATTAAAAATATATTTTTACTTGTGCGTTTTTTTCTGCTATTTGCGAATTGAATAGAACGACGGCGAACAAAAACTACATTAGGAAGGATTGTAAGGAGAAAGAAAAATATGCTGAGGGAGCGCACATTTAACGACTGTTAAAGGGGAATGTATAATATAATATGCATCGAGCAGCAGCATTACATATACTTGTTTGGCAAAACAAAGAATTTCTCAAGTGAGCTGTTCTCAATGTCTCTATCGCGTACTACCAAGTAGAAAAAAAATTCCCACGAAATGTAGTAAAATGGGGAAGAGGAGAGGAAAAATTCTGTGCTGAAGCTAAGCTGTATTTATGGTTAACCAACACACTTAAAAAGCAAGCTTTTCATCGCAAAATATGCGTTCATTAACCAACGTCACCACTATAGTCATTATTTTTTAATATTCCGGATGTATGCACGTTTACGTTCTCACTTTTTCGGTTACTCCTTGTTTAAGAGTTCTTCGTGACGTTATTGTGAAAAGCAAGTAGAGGAATGTGGCACAGCGCAGAAAAGCAGCAAAAAGACAGGTTTTGTAGCACTGGTATGCATCTATGCATGGTGGTGTGTGGTATGGCGTACCTTTTGACTTAAGGAAATTTGCACAACTTGTATTATTAACTGCTTTGCATTTTCTTTTGTTGCTCTTTCACTCTTAGCTTTATGTCCAAAACTGCGTTGGGAAAGAAACGGTGAAAATGAGGAGAATCGGAGAATGGGAAACAATTCGCACGAACAGGATTTTCACTTTTCACTCCAACCAAACTAAATGGTGCGGTGTTATGCCGTGCGTTGTGCAATTCATGCTAAGATATATTCGAAGCAGTGGGAGCAAATTAAAGAAATTAATTAGACTAAATTCAACAAAACTTGGTTGGCTGACTGTGGGAAGACCCGTGTGAATGGAATTTTCAAAAGAGGTTTCCACTTGACTACCACTACAAGTGGCGGTTGAGGGAGTGGGAGTAGACCAGGCAATAGTCGAGTGGGGCCCATTATAACAACAAAAAGTGAATTTATTTTTTCCGTTATTCCCCCAAGGTTCCACAAAAGTCTTGTTTTCCGAGGCTGACTATATACAGCATTTGTGTGAAATGACTAAGTAATATGGGAATGAGCGAAACATAGCATGAAAAGGGCGTTATTATTCATTCTTGCGAGTTAAAGCATACATACATATATACATTTTGTATATAAGCTGCATGTTTTAACAATTTCCCTAATTCTCTTCTCCCCTCTTATTATACATAGAAAATATTTCTCCTGAGATCACATTTTATTTTAAAGGCATTTTTCTATTATACCATTGACACAATTATTGCACTTGACGTTATTGTGTTTGCTAGCTAAAGGCACACCCAACAGGCTGCGAAACCATGAGGCACTTGTGAAGACAATGTCACCCCTTTCTAAAATGTAACGTATTGTTCGTAAAACAAGAATTCTAGGAAAATGCAATGCAAAAACACAAGAACAAGTGGAATGTTGTGTCACTGCATGTTTCTCAAAATTAACCGGGAAAAGCTGGGCCAACTTGTATAGTGAATAAAGTTTGAAATTCTCGTGGCGTGTGTGACCAAAAAGTTGAAAATAAGTGTAACGGTGGTGGTGCTGATGCTGGTGAGAGTCACTTTTGTGAAATGCTTCGTCAATTGGCACAACCAGCGAGGTTACTGCTATGGTAGGACCGGTTATTGAGAGAAAGTAAATATTGGTCATACATGTGTGCAGAACAGTTATGGGTGTACACGATTACGTTTATAGAAAAAGTGTAGAATATCACAGCTCAGCTGTGACATAAATTATCGTCACTAGAGCAGAGTGTTGGCAGATTGAAGTTTTATTCTCCGTTCGGTTGGGTGATAAGCTGACGGGCATAAAGATTTAGGTCTTTTCACCGGGGGGTCTCCTCTCCCAGGGTGTTTTTCTCGGGAGGCAGTTTGGAAGAATGATATTTTCAGAAGACTTTTTCAATTATATTGTATAGAGAGGAGGGTAAACGAAAGCTCCACGTAGAAGAAATAACTAACAACTTCAGGGTAATAACTTACAACAATAGAATAAAAATACATAAACTTCTTCGAAGATCTCTAGAAATTCAAGACTATAAAATCATTAAGCTGTGTTTTAAAATTGCATTTCTATACTGGTCATAGTCAATTGGACTTTTTCTACACTGGGTAGTTTACCACAAATAAAACTACTACATTAAATAATGCAACACAAAACACAGTCTGTAATAATTTTCCTTTAAATTAGATGTAAATATTCTTTCATATTTTGCTTCCGCACTGACGTCGTTGTACTCGGTAATATTAATAATGAGAAAAGAAACACACCATAAAGGCTAAGAGTGTGTACTGTGTACTCCATTAAAAATAAATGAGTTGAAACGGAAAAAATCACGGTAAACAAACAGTTCCGTTATAAGCACGAACTGTCGGAATGTATATGCAAAAATTACTTTTATTTCGTTCGTGCTGTTTAATGATTTTTTTCTCTTGTATTCTTCCATTGTTCCCCCTTAAGTCTTTGAGAGCTGGCCCATGTAGACACTTTTAACGGAAAATCCCCTCCCGGGAAAATTGCTGGTAACGTGGTGTTGGCGTGGTGGACGAAGAAAATGTTTTGAGAATGTATCAGCAAGTTGAAATGTTCCGGATAAAGTAAAAGTCGACTGTGAGATGTGTGTTGACTTGTGGTTGCTTTTTGTCCTTACATATTATATACGGCAGAGTCTCGGTTAAGTTGGGAATTACTATGGGGCGTAGTAAAACCCGATCGGGGAAGTAGAGCACAAAAGAGAAAGTTGACAAGTGGTTTTTTGGAAAGTTGCCACTGTTCAAGATCGAACGCAGAATAATAAAACTCGTTTTATAATGCGTATTATCGTCATCATGATCATTATGCGACATCATTGTCACAGTCACAATGCTTGGCTGACACTAGTAGTACAAGTGATGAAATTGGTGCCCTGTTTGGCAACATCATAATTGGAAACAAAATCAAGGTTGTCAGCTGAAGTTGAGTTTGCCAGGTGTGTGTTTATGGAGTGGAAGTGAAGCCGTTTTTTGGTGGCAGGTGTGCGTGTGCATGTCTCCGAGATACGTATTTGTGGCTACATCAAATTCGTCAGATGAAATGTTTCACTGATTGAAGAAACGGGGTAGGTTGCATGAAATTTGTTGCTGTGTACCCAATAATCCGCATAATTCAGGTGAAATCACGATTGCTACAAAATATTGCATATAAGGATTTGCCACGTTTGAGAAGGGATTTGAGCCCCAAGACACAAAATATGGCTGTGTTTTGTGTTGTGTTCTCTGGATGATTTTTTAGGTACAAATGCATGCAAGTTTTACGTGTGTATCACAACAATGGCACACCATCACAAACAACTAAAAGTATGGAAATACTTTGTAGGTGTTTTAATCCATGTCAAGTTTGTTTTATGTTTTCGTTGTGTTGCTGAAAGGTAAACGTAAGACAAAACAGTGAAGTTAGTCATGTGCAGCGGTATAAATAGTTGGACTGCTAATAATGGTGTATTTACGTATAAGCTTTTCAGCACAAACTTGTAATAAAACGTACTGTGAGATGATGTAATACTATGTATCAATGTAACTGTGTAATGTTTTTATGTTTCCAGGTTCTGGAACCATTTCACGCGAAGAGCTGAGAGCATTTTACACGATGTTTCTCGGAATTGATTTCCGGGTAGTGAATGAAACGTTAGACTCAATACACAAAGCCATGACTGATGTAAGCTTCATTCACTATTATTACTGAACCTTTTTATTATTACTTTATTATTACCAAATTAACAAGTGCTAACGAACTTGACATATCTGTGACATGTTTCATAATCGCAATTAAAGCAGAAATATATTGTGTTCATATTGGGAAAAACACAAACTATATAACTTACTGCGACAGAATATTTTACATTGAATATATATGTTCGCAGGGCGGCCGTCACAAGATTACCTACGACCTTTTCAAGCTGTGTTTCGCCAACTTCCTTCTTGGAAAGTACCCCAACGGGCCAGGCCAATACTTATTTGGGATTTGCTCACCCCAAACACTTGAGTGTTCATTCCCGATCGACTATAGTGCACTAAATACTGATCCCTCGGATCTAGAGCCGTACAACCCTGAAACGGACAAGAACCAGAGTAATCGAAGATCTGTCATTGTTTAATTTTTATTTAAAAAAAGAAACCATTCACTTTAACCCGACACATTAACGTCAGTCACGATATTTCTTTTTAAAAACAAACACTCGTGCATGCATCAAAAGCCATGTTCCTCCAACTATTTTTCTACCTTCTCATTTCCTTTAATTATCCTACAATTTAAGGCGATAAATTTGATATCATGCTCCTGGATTGTTGTTATTCCTCCTCCACAGAAGCGATGATCATAGCATCGCCGTCCAGTCAGTCCTCTTCTCAGTCTTCTCGTTGATGATGATCTCTTCTTCTCTCACTCTCAGGCACAATAGTAAACTCTCACACACACTTTTAGTTCTCTACTCTCTCTACTGATTGAAGACCCTGTCACGATAACGCATTAATCTGCAACATCTGCCAAACATTTTAGTTCAAAGAAAACTTCCCAAATCAACATTTTAGCCCTTTTGCTAATGCGTTCCTCCAAATATGCCTGCTTGCGGAGAAATTCAAACATCATTTCACCTGCTAATTTTTTGCTTCTTCTGCTACTTACTTCCATCCAACGCTACCAATCACTCTCATCCCGAGGAATTATTTATGAAAGCGCGTATGCATGCCATGACTTAATCAAGATGTGTCACACAGTTGACGGTATTTAGTTAATAATGTGACGGCTGCGTCACTATTATATATCTCAACGCGGCACTCACTCAACTTACAGATAATATCTCCACTCTTCTAGTTTATTCCCCCTTTACACCACAATTCAGTACACCACCGACCACCACCAATACTTAAGGTAACCCCATTTTTAAGTTTTGGTTTTCCATTCTTGTATGTTTTTACAATTATTGTGTCACATTTCGTATGTTTACACGTACAATATACATACTCACTCTTCAAACTCATACCCTTTCTCGATCTCGAAATAGTGTGTATGTTTAATACATTACCTAGTAAGACGTGCAACCTCTCATCTCTGTATTCCAAAATGGAGTACATATAATGCACTAATAATTGATTACACACTTTTAACATTACTGATTCACTTACATCCATATAATCAACAATATTTCAAATTATTAAATAATTTAACTTAAAAGTAGACATCAATTAGTCAGAAGACAAATATTACTTTACCATAAATGTCTTTTAAAACGCGAAACAAAAATTACAATGTAAATGTAAATATATACCTACCTACTCATTAGAATAAAAATTAAATAACAATATATTCTATGAAAGACAACCCATTTTCTAGGGCTTCAGTTATCGTTATACGGTTTAGATAGTTTAAACACAGGCATCAGAAAGATACAACCTAGGTGTACCCATAAAACTATATAAATTTAATTCTATCTAGGTAGAAATTCTAGACTAAATTAGATCACATCTAATTAATATGAATCGTCTAAAACATTCTTCATTATTCGAGCCCTAAGCTATTGTTTTCTGTTTCAAATGTTTTTTAAAATATAAATTGAAGTTAAGTTATTATTGTTGACCGATATTTACAGTTTATAGCCAACGGATAAGAACACTGTCGCATATAATATACCTGTATCAACTAGATGAATTTTTAACCTTTGTCGAAATGAAACATGACTATTACAACAAAGCAATTTTATGCGCCTTGTCTTGTATTAAACTTACCAGAGACACCAGTAGAGCAATTAATTTATAAGCAGGTCAGCTTAAGATACACAACACACTGGAAAATTATTGAAACGAAAACGCATACAAACCAATTTACAAGTACTCAAGTTCGCATTTCGTTGTTTGTTGAACTAAAGTATTGCTGGAGTGCAACATCGCTAAATGCGAGACACATTGCTCTGCCATCTTGTCTTGGTATTGCAATACTACATCACAAATGCGTGTTCGTATATAAAACACTCGATATATATTTCAATTTGACTTGAAGTATTTTTGTGAAAGTTTATAATTTCACTAACTTGAGGTCTATTTAGGCTTAGGTTCCTCAATCTTGCAAAGGCAGCAACACTTTTAACAGTATTAGTATTTACAATTATTATTAAAATAGCAATTATGTAATATATTCTTCACTCAATGTTCCTTAAAAATATATAAATTATTGTTCTTTTTCCTCATTGTGTGTATGCATCTATTTATTTAAAAAAAATGTATATGTTGAATTTTCAAATAAATAAAAATTATAACAACAGTCCATGCAAAAAGATTCCGAATAAAAATGTTTAAAATGCAGTTGAAATATGACAATGTCATATCTTGCGGTCAAGACACTATAAATGACATTATTTATTGTACTTTCATAACAAAGTTCATTATTACATACATGATAAAAACACATCCTTCACCATTTATGGAATATTCACCATTTCTTACATTGACTCGATCTGCGTAGATACATTAAATGTAACAGGAAAAATTTTTAACTTACAACTGGCCAGCCCAACATAAAAATATGTATAACTCCCGTAGTATGCAAGTGGTAAAAGAGCATGAATAACAAATAGTGGTACTATACATTTTTCAGTTTCACTGTTTTATAGACGGCAACACATGTTCCAGTTTAGTAGCATTATCAGCAACAAAAGAATAAGAAGAGCTGTAAAAAATATTGCAAAAGCAATTCACTTCCACCTCTCCCTGGCAGTTGGGTTCCATTAAGGGGGATTCCGTGATAATGAAGACAATGCCAGAGCTTTAATAGGAATAGGAACAGAAGGGTCCATAGAGGGGTAGTATGTACATTGAGAAAAGTTAATGTATTTCTCCCCTACGCTTCATCAACGACGTACCACGACCTTTAACTGAAGATCTACTGCAAGCTGATTACTTACGTACATAAAATATATGGAATGTACAATTTATCTATTTAAAACATATCCGTTGTACAATAATGCTTATGCTAAGGTAAAAAATAATAAACAGCTTGAAATATTATGGAAATACTGCATTATTGACGAGTTCCCTGAAGCTGCGCTGCGAGGAATTCGAAGGAAAGATGTAATGAACTTGTACAAATAAAAGACAAAACTGTAATAAGGGAAAATTACTCCAGTAGTAGCTTTTGACTCATTTTGAATGAGAAAGTAATGAAAGGGAACAATGATCATGAAAGTTAATGGTTTTGTAGACTCTCTTTCATCTGGGTACGGAGTACGGAGGTAAGTTGCCGCTGAAGTGCTGTTATACCTTCCGACAGAGGCATATGGCCGCAGACAAGGACGCAATTTGCAACAAGAGCAGAGTGAGCCCCATTCCAACAAACGTCAATGTTTGGGTTCTAAACCACTCTTCAATTGGCTTCAAACAACCCTGCAATTCATTTTATCAAGTGTTTAATAGTGCACATAGTTGTTGGTTTAATTTCAGGTGAAATAATAGCATTTGAAGTTTTTGTAGTTTCCAGTAATCCCATTATCTGCCTATGTAACGGGAAATAATGGGATGAACTGTTTTTGTGTTTACGCTTCAGTTCTAAAAGCTAAAATGTTTATGGTTGGTTTTTACCTCACGGTAACGATGAGATTTGGTGTTTGATGTCGCTGGCATTTGGCATTGTGAGGCGTTTTCTGGTACAGGGTTCATATATGCGGGTGGATCGCTAAGTGTGGCATTGAGTGGGCAGCAAGTCCACGGGTAGAGTAAGTCAATCCCGCCTAAATTCTGTTTCCTCCATTCAGAACGATCATAGTCTGCGTCGAGTTGAACGCCGCAGCAGTTGAACTGTATGAATAAAAAATAAGCTCATAATCATCAAAGAAATCCCATGTTGGGTTTTGCCATACCGAGATTTTTTTTGTCAAAAGAATTTTAAATTACCCTGTGCTGTGCGAAATCTACGGACTGAGTAAACGTCGGATCGATGCCATACGACGAGGTGAGAGTGGTAATCAACTTAGTATTTTCCAAGTCCTTTCCCATGGAGTCGTAAAAGTAGAGAAAGTGCACTCCCAGTGCTAGCTCCGCCATTAGGATCAAAATAACGCAGAAAATGTACTATAAACACAACAGAATTCATTTTTTAGACGCCAGTCGCGACAATTTTGTTTGGGCTCATTTTGGTCATTTACCATTTCATTCCACCTTCCACGTTTGCATAAATAATGATAAATGCGTATACATAAAACATGTTGGGAGCGTACCCATCCTATGGAGCATTTTCTTCCTGCCGCAGAACATCCCAAAATAGCTGTGAGAAATGTGAAACCGCCAATACCAAGCATGCTACATCCAATCTGTGTAATAATTCCCGAGCCGGGAGACACGAGCGTGAAAAGATGGTCCCTGGTGGCATCACGTAATATTATTGCTCCCAACGTAAGGACAGCGGCTCCACAAAGCTGTGTTTAAGAAAAAAACTAACATTATTATCATCATCATCACTTGGTCCCAACACTACCACACCGTCAACATCATCACAAGAAAATATCGCTCTCCATCTCTTCCAGAAACAAGGGGGCTTTTCTCATAGACCATGATTTATTACGCAAAACACCTTCATCATTTATCATCAATTGAATAATAGCGCGCTGCTGTGAGAAAGAAGAGTGGAGGATTACTGGAATACAGCTTACCGCAAAAACTAGATTAAAGCATATAATAATCGCCGAGGATGTGCGGCTTCCACCGCTTGATTTATTTTCCACCATCATTTACTGTGTCACTACACAAGTGTGTCATGAATTTTCGTTTAATCCGACTCTTTTCCAGCGACGTTATTAATGCAGACAGGAAATTGAATTCCATGATTTGCGTCGCCAAACATTTTTATAAATGGCTAAAAGTCAACTCATATCAACCCATCACTCACTTCATCCTTTAATATATCACCTAAAACCACAATCACAAGACAAATTCGTTTATACATTTGCGTTCCTTCATTCCTTGCATTTAACATATTAGAGTCGTTTATTACAAAAACCCATTTACTTTATTGGTTGCAACAGTGTGTCCATCAAGCAAATTAAATCACTTCAAACGCGCGCACCGATACGTATTTCCGAGATTCAACGGAAGTTTTCACACCACATATTTGTAGTACTAGCACTTCACACTGATTTACAAAAATTTGCTTTTCAAATTTTTATTGTCACATTTTCATTTTTTATTAAAAAGAGTAGGCCATTTTGTTAGCCCGAATTACTCATTCACAAATTTCAATTTTGTACTGGAATGCACAAAAATCTAAAATAATGTTGTTGGTGGTTTTTTATTGTGCTGCCTGTAACCGTCGTCGCCAGCACATTCGACATTCAATTGACATCCTCCAATATAAAAGTGACGGCTGGTTCGATCTAGGTCAACCTATTGTTGGGTGATGATGACTATATTGCTTTTCTATGTTATATTAAAATCGCATTGATCTCATTTGAAAACAATACTGTACACACATTGAAAACACCACTACACCACTAACAAGTTGTATAACATTTTGTTGCACTTGTACTACTAGCCGCACACAAAGGAAGAAGCTTAAGGTTAAAGTTAAAGCAGGGCTGCTGCTGCAGGCTTGTTAAGGTTTTTAAACTCCCTCTATAAAAATTACTTATTGTTTTAATAAAATCGGTCTTGTAGAAAAGTTTTTACTGCGCAGGTTGATTGTAACCAGTAACAAGGTATGTTCAGTGAGCTGAACATTCTACACTTGCATATTATTAGAGTTTGTCGTATTTTGGTATCATCGCTTCAAACTCATAATTTACTTTTTTCATATAAATTAGCTGCTCTGTTATGGGTTCTGTTCTCTACAACAATTGCAAGTATATTATGTGGTGGTGATCCGCACGACTGCAAGACACTGTCACTTATTCACGAGTTATTTTAGTTTACAATTTAAAACACTAGTTGTGGCTTGTTTGCAGACAATTATCATTATAGGTTTTAAGGAAAAATAGTACGAGGGGATTGTAGTAAGTAGTTTAATAAGCCGCATATATATGTGAGACGTGCAGCGTGGTATAAACCAGCTAACGACAAAGCAAACCTTGTAATTTGCGATCCTTTCAAAAGGGGTCCGTGAGAACTCGTGTCAGGATTGTCAAGCTTTGTGTGGGAAAATATGGTACTTAACCTGGGCTATGCTATGGTAGGTAGCGTGTAAATGTCATTCATAATAGATACTACATCGTTCCTTCATAACGTGAGCATATAATAAGTTGATCATCATTCTACAAAGATACAGTGTATGTAGGATCACAGTCCCCTTAACTAACTGCCGACTACGATTCGTCACAATTGTTCATGTATCTTTGTATAATATATTAGTAATCTTCTTCTTGAATCAGTTGTTCACTTCACTTTTTAAACAAAAAATTACGTTAATTATTTTTTATGTAGGTGAATGTATTAAAGGAAAGGCAAAGTGGAACTTGAATGTTTCAGATAAAATAAGAGTTTACCAGTACTTGTTTTATATACGTACTATGAACAGGGGTATTTACAACAAAACATTGATTATAGGATCTTAAGCTTATAGCTTAATGGCATATGACACATCGCGTCGGTGACATTTCGTTGGGGGATTAATGTCTGGGAATGTGGTTTCCTTCTTTGGTTAAGTTACGTGATAGGATGAAAAGATTGTCGAGGAGGATTAAGAATATTACGTGAAATGGTTTTAGACGCGGTAATTACGATATGTGTGTTAGTGTTCGTTTTATTGCATTGCCATTCGCCATTCACCCTTTAAACAATTTAACAATCACTGCAACATCTTACTTACTTGTCGTGAGATATTAATAATAAAAGGTAAAAGGAACGGATCCAATACGCACTCTACCGCAGTATGTTAACTTTAATATTAATGTAATTGGTAGCGGCAATTACTTCTAATTTTCTAGGTTTTCTCACGGAAGTTGGACACATCATAAAAACAAAATTGTGACAAAAGGTGGAGCATAGAATATTTTCATGAAATATTATTTTGTCATATATCGAAAATTGCACTGTATGAACGAGATGATGTTGCCTCACTTCTCCCACCACATTGCACGCACACCATCAAAACTTTGGTTATCTATCGTGTTATTCGATGACTCAATAATTTCTTTCAACTTAATTCACAGCTATTATTATGTGTTTACTACTCGGTAACGCTCTTCGACTTGTATTGCGACACAATAAAATTCCAACGTTTAGCAATATTTAATTATCTTAAATACAAAAATTATTTCGCTGTAACTATAATATTTCTTTGGGATTGGAAGCTAGTCACTTCGTTGTTTTCGTTTCTTAAAATAAAAAAAGAATGATCCAAACGTCAGTAGGTAGTACCAATACCAAGCAACCCCAGAGAACTTTTGTGCCAACCTAGCGAGAAGAGGAAACGAGCCCCGAAAGAGGATGTGATATAGTTTACGCCGTCACCCGTGTGTTACTTTTGAACAGCAACCATGGATGAAAAACTCTCGCCGAATGAACGAGTCAGTAGTAATGTTCCCTCTAACAATTCCACAGCTTAAAATTCAAATACTTTGTAATCTCTCATTCCATCATCACAAAAGCATTTATCCATTTATCAGAAAAAGTGCCAGCCATCCATGCCATGATGATGATGGTAGGCCACTGGCACTACAGCATGATATTCATTTGTTTATGTACTTGCTACAGCATTCGTATTATCGTAATAGTAAATGGGAAATTAAATCATTTTTGGTTCAACCCTTCACTCTCTTCACTCGAATGTGAAAAAAACAAGGGTTGATCGTGTTGATAAACGTACACAACACATGTATCAAATGATGATGCTCTGCTCTTTGTACGTCGGTTTTAGTGGTTCATCGTGACCATGTTCAAATGCAGTACCTACACAACCAGCGATATTTGTACTCATCATAACATAACCTTACTTTTCACATGATACATACAGGTTGAGCTTTTCAGTGAACAGTAGGCAATCAGTGATATAAAAAAAGATACACAAACCATAGCTTACATTCCAAAATGTTGCGTGTAACAAACTGGGTTCATAATCTTCCTTCAACTCTCTGTTCAATTCTACGCTTTGATTGCTTTATTCCTGTTGAATGTTAAATATAGTTCATCATCACCATCTAAAAACTGAACTGTAGAAAAGAGTAAAATGAAAAGAGCGCTTGCTAATGGTATTGTGGTAGACGAGCACTCTCACTTATAATTTTTTTACCTTTGATATTTGTCTATTGAAAGGCTCCTTCATGGTTTAAAATTCAATGCAAAATTTAATGCTACAGCTAACATCAGGTGCATCCTCTCTTGATTCAATCAATACAGGGACTACAAGAGTAAAAATATATTTCCATTCATATACGCATACATACATACATACATACATCATACATTGATAGAAATTTTCATTTCATATTATTTAAAATTCTTCAGAAATTATCGCTATTTTTGCATAACTTTTTTTTATATAAAAACATAAGTATGTCTACACTCCTGATACGAACAGTCAACATAATGTATGCTTGTAAAATGCGTAAAACCACCACACTAACTTTTCAGCAGTGCCACTCCTACCTATTTCTAGAAAAAGTTTACAGCAAAATTAGTTGCCATAAACGTTTGACAATCAACTAGGAGAGTGTAGACGTCATCCCAACAAAATAGCAAGTGAAGCAACGGATGTGATGGAGAGAGCATCGTAAAAGGTGGAGAGCGGGGGGAAAGAAAACTCTTGTTTGCCTTGCCTAGTAGAACAGAACTGGGTTTAGTGCTTTTGTTGATATCTGTCTTGTCCATGGTGGTATGATGAGTTTTTGAGTGGAAATGAGTGCGACGGAGGATGATGACTTGAGGAATGGCCGACTTTACTTCCGGCCAGGATGTGAGCTTGGGTGAACAGACTCACATTACCCTTGTTGTTCACATATTTTACGATGATAGTAAAGAGGTAATAATGGCTAAGGTGGGTAGGTAGGATAGGATGCTGCATACTCAGCATGAGTATGTATAACTTATTTTGATGATGTTCGTATGCGTTTGTTCCTTTCAAACTGTCAGATACACCACTTATTATTACGGTAGTCAATTCTCGTCAGGACTTCTGACTCAGGAAGGAGGCAGACGTTGGTTTAGGCATGCACGTAAGCTGATTCATGCAGTATACATCCGTGATGAACTTTAGCTAGATTCACTTGTGGTGTGCATAATCTAAAAAAGAAATTGGTATCATCTTTTATCGTTGAGATACGTGCGACGATGGTGTAATAAATGGAACAATTCAATTATTGAGATGAAAACTTGTTTACTTTGTCAATGTGTTTAATTATTGTCAATTTTAGTAGTTTTAAACTTATATATATAATGGTATTTGGATTGGCTGGCCAATTTCCTGTGACTATTAACAGCGCTACTCAACAACAATGTTATAATATTAGGTCGGGTATGCAAATGCAGCATCCGACTGCAAATTCGTATACCTGCCTAAAAAAAAGTTAATTCGTTAGCAGATTACTCTATTCCACATGGTCACAGCAATAAAAGTAACATTAAAATTATATGCAACCTTTAAGTTTTATGTAGTAGAGCAAATGAATTTTTTCTGGTACACACCTGCTGTATTACCGTATTAATTACTAACAATATTTCAACATTATAATTATTAAATAAAGAGATGCTGTTACAATTTTAACGATGACATTACATATAAGCAATATCCTGAGATGTGAGTGCATGATCGTCTTTGCAAAAATAAAAATATACGTACATTTGAACCCTTTCATCTTTCTGAACATCAATTTGTCACACACCATGTATAATTTGATGAGGCAACTGACATTCGATACAGCAAATTTATTCGCTGCAAAAAAAGAAATTTTTCGCGAAACTCTTGCCAGGGATGTTAATGAGTCACGAGGTGAGCCTCATTATAAATTCTCTATGCTAAGGGTACATTGTCCCCATCCGCAAACTTCAGTAATCTAATGGTGAAAATTATTTTTTAAAGTATTTGAATGTTTAAAGTTTAATTTCATGGTTGGAGCAGCAGAGTAATTTAATTAGAGAGAAAAGAGACACTTTTACATCCAAACTAAAACTTTGTTGGTTACACTTGACTGGATATAAGGGAAACAAGTCACCGTGAAAAATACAAGTGGAAATTACTAACATTTGAAGATCTAATATTTGCAAAGGTAGACGCTGATACTTTACCCGTTATTCCTTTTATACGTGTGATGTACATGTTCTCAGATTTGAATGGTAAGGTAAAACATTCAACATTTGCATATACCACAAGTTTTCAAATAAAGATCGGGTTTGGTTTTAATGACATCTACTGTTTTACTGAAACTCACGATATGCCGCAGATGCAAGTAAATTTACACAATTATATTAGATTTAGGACGAGCAAAGAAGTACGAAGAATTTCGGAAGTGACTCCTATTTTTCAAATTAAAACTCCGGTCCATCTAAAAAGAAATACAGTCAACAGTGTGTTGCATAAGATGTTACTGAATTTCCCATTTATGGTTATGCATTCATGCATTTCAACACACACATTATCTACAGGTAACGACAGTCAAAAGATTTTTTCTTTTGAAATCGCTTTCTTTTGTTCTTTCAGTTCTTGTGAGATGTGCTCAACTATGCAGGATATTAATTAATTTCAAACAACTACGTTTATTCATCACCACCCGTTTCCTACGTGGCCAGCTATACTGATAGTGAACTTTAAAAGTCAAAGTACCAAGAAAAGTTATGAGGTAAGACAGTAGCAGGGAAAAGAAAGTAAAATGTGTCTTCCTGTTTCATGTTTCATGTAACATCATTATCATAGACATAAAAAACGGACAAGCTATAATGGTTACCATTAAAAACAATTTTTAAGTCTCAAAGAGTCCGCGCTTATAAAAGTTTTGCATGTTTGAAATGAGCATTAAACTCTGATGTTAACATTAGTTAACTTCAAACAATTTTTATTCCTTCTTGAATCACCTTATCGTTACCCAAAAATATAAATAAAAGTAAATATTTGATATAACAACAAATTTGATTGTTCACAAGTTAGCCTTAAGTTTACTTGCAATTTCTTTCCAGTCGGAACTACGTTCAAATGCACCTGGAGTTTGTGACATGGCCAAGTAAAGATTTTTATACACCATTCCATCTGACTTTCCTAACGCAGAGTTAACAACAAAGTCGGGGGGACTGATTGCATCTACCAAACTTACAGCTTCCCCTTTGAGGCTGGTACAAAGCTCAAGAATGGCTTCATGTATCAGCTCGGCAGCTCGTCCTTGACAATATCCACCTTGGTACAATAAAGCTAGGTGTTTCTCCAGGCTCCAGTAACCATAAAGCAGAAGCAATCTGGTTAGCACTTTCTTGATATCTTGTGGCAGCTCCGGACTCAAACACATTTCATGCCAAAAACGGTGAATAGAGTAATGCTCAAAGAAGGCAATTGACAGAGTTCTTGCTGCATAAACTTGCGAGTCGTTCCTTGCTGTAAAGGCATCCTTGCCGGACTGTAGATGGGAATGGAACCTTTCTGAAGATGATTGAAGCAACCAACAAACTAACCATCGGTAAGCTTTGAGCAATGCGTCAGGATTTAAGACGTCTGCCAGAGACGTTGATTGGAAAGTTTCCCCTTGGAAAATCCCTTTGGACTGACTGGATGATCCTATTGTGTTGGTTGGAGCTGCCGCAGGTAGAAAACTGAGCGTGTTTAATGGCATGTTGTCTTTCATTTCGTGTCTTTTTGGATTCGACCATACAGTTATAAGCCAGTTACTTGCCTGCTGCAGTAAAACATTGTTGTCACCCCTGTAAAGTTTTACAAGGTGTTAGTAAATGCTTGTTTGCAAAGTAAAAATCCATGCAAAAAAGAGGAATACAATATATGACCCAATAAACAAAATATATTTTGCGTCTAATACAACATAATGAGGTTAAAAGCATGTCAAAGGATATTGAATGGCGTACTCGTAAGTGCAGTTGGCATCATTATCATCCCTCAGTTTCCCGATTCCAGCTGCTCTCAAATATCCGTGTCCACCACAAGCTTCCCTATACAAATATGCACATATTTCAAAATAGTGACCGAGTAAAACGTTGTGAAGTTGGTTGGAATATACAAAAATGTACCCACCGGCACTCCTGAATAGTATCTCTGGCTAGCCAACTAGAAATCGGTTTGGCCGTGGACGATAAGGCGTGCATTTCAATTCCCATTGTTGCCAAAGTGTCCCTACTAACGTCCGGATTGAACTGGCTAATAGCAAAATGTACAAAGTCTCTGTACAACCGGTCTCCCACAAACTTCATCACGTAAGCTGCCGCCAAATATGGAAACAAACGCCACTGTTGCATTTGGTATTCGATCACCGGCAATTCTTGATCTTCACTAGAATTTCCAAATTGTCTGCGAACGGCACTGTAACGAATGGCGATCGTCAGAGCGGTGCCCATATTAGCAGCACAAAACTGAACTATGCCAGTTCGGGCAGCAGATAAATTTCCTAGTGATGCTCCTGTCAAAATGTCAGACCAAACAAACAGATATTGTCCGGTTAACAAACAACAAAGCGACACTTTGACTATTACATTTTGTCTGGGGCTCCTCCCTTACATACCAAATCTCTTGTTTGGATCTCTATACGCGCTAATATATTGGCCATTACTGGTGACATTTCCAGTTTTGCTCAGCAAGCACTCACGGTCAATGGCGTAATTGTCAAAAGTCATCACTCTGCAATAAAAGCAAACTACCTTAAATCGTTGTTCAAAAACATTAAAATAAACTTTAGTCTGTCTAGAAACTCCCCATTCCGTGCTACACTTGCCCGTTATCAAGCCCATTTAATCCGATTTTCTCTCCCATGTCAAATATCATTACGCCAGGGTAAGTAAGCATGGTGGCAGGGTTTCGGATTGGTACAACAAATCCATGTAGACCATGACACTCCTTGTCAGGCGTATAAAGTTGTGCCATCACAAAAGCATAAGTGGCTGTTTTACCTGTTTTACCATTACTTTCATTACCAAAACTGCACTTACAATTATTGTACTGCCTTAGATTTCTGAACATGCGCCAAAAGACAAAAACATGTTACCTTACCCATATTTCCGGCCCAGCACTTTGCAGCCTGACCGAGATAAAAATAGAAAAAACGTTGAGTCACTATAAAACCCAAAACTATATTTAATGGTACTACTGATAGTGAACTTCATTATTACTTCAAAGTCTGGACAATTAAGTATGAATTTTTGCTGCTGAGGATCATAAGTAGCCGTGGTTCTCAGAGCGCGTGTGTTGGTTCCGTGACCTATTTCTGTGAGTGCGACGCAACCAATGTTCTATGAAAATGAAAATTTTTCATTTGAAAATTATGACAAATCTTTTAGGGATTGCACATTTTGCATTCCAAATTTAGGTTAACAAACCTTCATTTTATATGCGCCTTCCAGTGCATCAAAATGGTTGTTGCTAGAAGCCTGCCCTCGAACAGCGTTAGTGAAAAAGTCCATTGTAATGCCTCTTCTTGTCGAAAGGGACCAGTCATATTGCCCCAGGCATACATTCAGTGCATTAGTCTATAAGAAATGAATTATAACATTCATTTTTGTTTGACATTTTTATTTAATGTTCCAGCATTGAGGGATCACTCTTACCAAAATTGGATCCCCAATTTCGCCACGACTTTCGCCCAAAAAATTATATTGATGAAGTTTAAAAACTTGTTCAAGGACAGCGTTTCTCTCATCAAGAAGCGACCGCTTGATTATTGGAGGGGCAAACAATGGGTCCTTCTCCAGTGTGTTCCAGACACGATACTATTTTATAAATGTTACATACAGACGCTTCTATTTTTATGTTCTAATTTAAACCAAACCAATAATGCATTTCTAGAGCAGGTTAAAGGAAAGTACAAAAAGTCACCTTGAACCGTAGTACATTCTCTTCTTCCATCACTAACGTCATTACTTTCCAATCAAATGATGCTTGTTTGCGATATTCATCCAAGGGGCCTGCAGTAAAGTCCTTGAGGAACTCTAACTTTGACACCCGTTCCTTCCATTGTCGCTCCATTGTAATTTGTAATTGTTATCTATTGGCTACCTGTTTGTTGGAAGTGGGAATTGGAAGAAGAATTTCTTTGTATTTGAGAATAAGGTAAAACTGTAATCAATTACATGATAAGTAAAAATGCAATATAGCTAATTAAAAAGCCACTCGTTTACTGCTAAATATTTAATGAATCTTCCTCTCTCAGCAGCTGACAAGTATGCTTATTAGTTTTGATAGAGAATATATGTGAAGTTGTTAATCACTTTAATGTTCTATAGGCCGTTATCTATCTTAATTGTTTTATCATATCACTGCGACAGTTTGAGCATTGAGCATTGATGGACATGTGAAAAAGGAACGTATATTGGTAACGATAACCTCACAAATGGCATATATTGTCATTATGAATAAGAACTTGAAAATACACAGGTCTATACACTCCGCTGTTTTTATCAGTTTTATGAATAATTTCAATATAGGAGGGTACAAAATATATACAAATGTAAAAGACATTTAGTATGTCGTCGTGAAGCATGTCATCAGAACAGAACTACAAACAGAAAAACCAAATAACAGTAGGCATGCTTTGTATGCATCACTTTTTTTCATAGTATGACATCGTCATCCAGGTCGGGCAGATAAACGTGGAGACGTGGTTGTGCTCTTAAGTAAAGTAGTCCGCAAAACAAAACACTTTTTGTTGTCAGTATTAAACTGTAAGTAATGATGTATTTTTTTAAACTTTTTCCGAATGCATACCGCTGTCGCAGGAGTTTGTTTGTTTTAACTTTCAGATGGATGGAATAGGTTTAATTACATGGTAAAAAAAACAGCATTCATTGGAGTTAGCACCATAAATGTAATAAGTGTGCCCTTGTAAAATAATAAATTGAAACCATCTTCTCCTTAAATCTCGACGATGCGATGCAGCAGAGCTGTTATGTTAAGTCACATATGACATTATTGATTGAAATGACCATGAATCAGAGAAACAGCAGTTGATAAATAATTCCTATGTTAAATAATAATAAAAGTCTTGGAGAATATATATATGTTGAATTCGTATTAATCCAGTTTGGTTAAATGAAATAAGCGTTTCCTATAAATTTATGCAAACATGCCTATGAAATGTAATGTTTGTTAATACTATCGTAATGAAAAGCGTACAGCAATATTAATTGAAGTAGTAATTAAAATATGCTAGTAGTACAAGCTTTTTACATATATGGTTGTCAGTTTGCATTGCATAAAGTTCCACTGAATCTATTTTGAAACATGTTGTAGGTTATTTTCAAAGAAAATGAAAGCCACAAATAACGTCAGTTTTACAGATGAAAATAATACTTGTATTATCCATTTAAATACTTCTCATTTGTTCTTATTCATTGTACGTATACAATAGAATTAGATGTGTGATGTGTATTAGATGCTGTTATTTTGAAGAATGACATACTTGAACACTTGCGTCATCAATTGGCTAACGACAAGTTGGCTTTTACAGTATAAAATGGCTAGTTTTAGTTTCATTCATGAGTTGCTAAAGCTGAGAAAGGTGTGGACGAGAAGTGGTGGACAAGAGTTTTGTTCTGTTTGTTTTTATTTCAATTAAAAAAATTTCATTACAGCATCTCTTTTAAAAATACCAATTTCAGCAATGGCAAAGGAATCGGAGGAAATTCCCGTAATAAATACATACACACACAAGAAATCTCATTGGGCTATATAGATTTTGCTCCTAATTCATTCACCAATATTTGTGATGGCTTTCTTTATAATTAAATTTTCACAGTTTGTGGATTTACCTGTACTGGAACCAGAGGAGAAATTTTTGTTAATTGACACAGACGCTGGAACCGACGACGCGTGGGCCCTGCTGGTGGCTCTTATAGCTCATAAATCGTGTGACGCTACTGGTGTAAAAATTCTAGGATTCACTACAACCTGTGGTAACTCGAAAGTTGAAAATGTGAATGTTAATGTAACCCGCACTATGCAAACTGTCGACGAAAATTCAGTAAGAAAATAGATAAAACAGCTAATTAAGGCAGTTTTATTTCAACTGCAAATTAATAAATCAAATTTTGAAGTTACCATTACTGACAATTCATCTGCAATATTTATAATAAACTTTTCTCTCCACAGATTCCTATATACCAAGGCATGTCTGGGTTTCTGCTAAATCCATTCACACACATGTATGTTCCACCCTTTCATGGGGACGATGGATTCGGGGATGCTAATCTGCCACCAATTTCTGCACAAGTGCAAAATGAGCACGCTGTTAATGCGATAATAAGACTGGCTGAAGAATACAAAGGTTTGAATTCATAAATTGTGACAATGCAGTTCTGCAACTGAAAAACTGTGCATGATCCCCTGTAATTTATGACAAACTAAAATGCGAATTCTATTGTTTTTTATCTAAGGTAAACTAACAATTGTAGCGTTGGGTCCGCTTACCAATCTGGCTATGGCAGTAAAACTAAAGCCAGAAATAAAATTGTACATTAAGGATATCTTCATTCTGGGTGGGAACAGGGATGGCTTAGGGAATACAACAGCAGCCGCTGAATTTAATTTCTACGTAGATCCGGAATCTGCCGCAGTCTGCTTGGATTCATATCCCCCGTCATGCAAAATAACAATTGTACCGTGGGAAATGTGCCTTAAAGCGGCATCTACTTACGTAAGCTGACACTTTGGTTTACACGCTTGGTTTCGATATAAATACATGCTTACATACATTATGCATTACATAAAATATAAATATATGAAACATCGTTGTCGCAGCATTTATTCACTAGCTTAAAATTGTTAATACAGGAGTTTAGGATTGACACACTGGGAACGCTGAACACACCACAAATGAAACTCATGAATGCAATTGAAGCCAATATTTTGAACACTTATGGCAAGGATAACAAAATTTGGTTACCGGCTGATGCTATCATTATGGCATGCGCCATAGATTCAAGTGTAGGTTGACCAATTGGCCATTCATTATAGAATATACATACATGCTAATGCAAATTATTAATTTTACTTGCCACTTTGTACACTAACAGATAATTACGTCGTCTGAAAAGCAGTTTGCCAAAGTGGAGCTTAATGGAAGCAATACGAGAGGTATGATGGTGGTTGATAAAGGAAACATTACCAAAAAGCCACCAAATGTGATTTTGGTCACCAGTATAGACATGCTCGCGTACGAGAAACTACTCTTAATCGCTGCAGGGAGAGAGTATCCTTCACAAAATTGAATTCACCGAATTTCCAAGAACAGTTCAAGTTCAAAAGAACTTATGTCCGCTGTTGATTTTGACAATTTGATTTAAATTATATTATAGACATATGTTGATTAAAAAAAACTTATTTATATGTGTTTAATGAACGATTATGTATTTATCACAATGAAATTTAGCCTTTAGTTTTTAAGTACAATGAATAAAATCTTACGAAAGAAAAATTAATATTTAAAAATAGCGTCACTAGCACGAATACAAATGGATAATATTTTTATTTCGAATTTAATTAGTTGTGACTTCGGGTGATACGTGCAATGCGGTATTTAGAATGATACCGCAATCACTTAATGGCAAATAACGTAATCATTCTCAATACTACATTGCACATATCATTCTTAATGTTAGATTCTTTCTTTAATAATCACATTAAATGGGTCTGGAGAGGAAATAAAACTAGGGCTTCCTTTCAAACTAACATCGGAGCTCTTTGGATCAAATTCGATTGAAAAAGTCTGTAGTAATCCGGTAAAAAACATAAACAGCGTATCCCTGGCCAAAGTTTCACCTATAGGCAAAAATCATTCCGTGTGCGTGTTTGTTATACGTATCGTTATATTTCCAACAAGTTAAATTTGAAAGTTTAATAAATTACTGCTTAAAGCTTGTGCAGTCAGTTAATCGCCTTTCACTTTTGTGATTTGCAGTTGCACACTGGAAACCAAAGATCGCACCCTTTCACTTTTTACCACCGTATTTTAAATTGATTGCCGTTTGGTTTTCTAAAAGAGGCACTAACAGGTGATTAACCAACTGGACAGGCTTTCTTATAAAACATACCAATGCATTGTCGTTTTCCACTTGAAAATGGGATTAGTGCTTCGTGTTTTATCACTTTAGTTTTGGTCTCGTCCAAAAACCTTTCGGGTCTAAAATTATCTGAATCGCCCCAAACATCAGGGTCATGATGTGCATCGTAGATGCTGAAGAAAATCACAGAGTCCTTCGGAATAAAATAACCACCAATGGTAGAATCCGTGAACGATTTATGGAAAACGCTAAACGGTACTAGGGAAGCCATTCGGTGAACCTCATTTAGCACCGCTTCTAAGTACACAAGTCTACATAAAAATATTTACACGGTGAACTGTGTGAAAACAGCAAAATTACACATTAAACGTTTCTAAAAGTATTAATCACACTCTGTTTACAAATTACAACAAGTGTTACATAATCCTGGCAGACGTATGAGGAAATACCGGCATAACAGTGATTGAATTTTATGGTTCCTCCACTGGGGAACTATGAATTGGAACGAATCTTTGCTAAAGTAGAACATGTCCTGCCGTGCTGCACTCATTAACATTAAGTAACAGCTCTACATAAGCGAAGTATGACGTATGACCATTCAATATTGAGTTTCTCTCACCTACAACCACCCATATCACATTTATGCAATGCAGTTACAATTTTATTACAATGGATATGCATACTATCTTTAATAATATAATAGATTCTCACTCAATCAAAAGGGTTATCAAAGTTTTCAAGGTTGGGTCCGTTAACTCAGTATTATAAAGACGTAAGGTACCTGATTATATTTTTCAACCAATTTTTAGCGTTCTACTTCAAATTTTAAATATGTGCAGACATACGAAATATGTATGCTACTTCGCTTCGGTTAGAAAATGTATAACGTTTTTTATAATTTGTAAACGGAGTTTATATATATTTGTCTATAACTTTGGCTTATCTGATCTAGTAGGAGGTCCAACGACACATGAAGAGCATCGCCCATTGTAAGGTAGTAGAGGTTGTTTCGGCCCCCGCTAAAATTGTTTAGTAAATGACTATACCACTCCCAAACTAAAATTTTCTTGTCGTGATTACATCACATTATTAAAAAGTATGTTGAAATACCGACAAACAGGTCCAACAGCACTGCATACAAATTACATCCTGTTTAAAATATAACGCATCCCATTACATGACTAAAGCAACAATACTAAATACAACATAAAAATTTCCTTGTTCAGACTCTTCTTAGTTTTCCCACTTACTTCCTTCATCGGAATAGAAACTGGACTCGCTGGAACTTTCCTTCATTTGTTGTATATACGCATCAACAAAATCCCTGATTTCGCCGTCTTTATAAGTCTCCAAATGCTCGTCAATTACATCGTTAAGTAATTTTTTGATGGCTTCGCGAAACTTCATACCTTTTTTAAAAGTTGAACGTCCCATTAATCCGTATTTCACAGGAGTGAAGAAAAATAATGCTGGTGTGGTAATGATAGAGTTTCTTACATTGCTGAAAAAAATAATGCATATTCAATATTGAGTTTCTCTCACCTACAACCACCCATATCACATTTATGCAATGCAGTTACAATTTTATTACAATGGATATGCATACTATCTTTAATAATATATAGATTCTCACTCAATCAAAAGGGTTATCAAAGTTTTCAAGGTTGGGTCCGTTAACTCAAATCTTTTCCCCGTTACGATGTACCATAAGGAGTTCAAAACTGATGCATTAAATACCCCGGATAAGTTCATGGGATGTCCCAAATCTTTCCTAAAAGTGAAATAGAAAAATTTTCAGTCGCTTTATTACTTGTATTTATGATAGAACTAAAAACATGAGATAATCATACAGACTTTCTCTTCGCATTTCTCAAAGTATATACCTTAATGTACTTTGAAGATCTCCAAGTTCTTGAACTAGCATTTCTTCCATGCTTTCTTTCCCAAACCCAAAATCACGTAAAGAACGCAGGACAAATCGGCGTTGTTCTAACCATACCTGTAATATTACATAATGTATGGGTGTTAAATTACGAATGTGTAAATATGTAATTGACAATAATTGGTAATTTGTCTGTCTTCACATACACTGCCATCACAAAACAGAATCCCTCGATTGCGCTTGCCTAAATTACGAGTTTCCCAGAGTTCAAAATCTGGTCGCCCCTGGAACTCATCTTTCTTTAAATTTTCGATAATGAGTTTGTGATCGGTTACGACTGTAATGCTAAAAAAAATTGGGATATGGACGTGTATGGCACATTTGACATGTTGTATTTTTTAAATGTACATAATGGGCTTGTTAAATGGAATTGTTTTCCAAATTTACTAGAAATTTCCAGCAGATAGCGAAAACACTTTGCCATATTTTTTCTTGTATTTCTGTAGCTCATCTATTCCATTTACTGTCAACATTCTAACCATGGATCCAACAATAGGTAACCCGTATGGTCCTAAACGGTGGAATAAACATTTAAAATACAAAGAAAGTGTGAACGTGTTAACCAAATACCAAACCATGCGCCATTACTAGATACTACGATTGGTTATGCAGTCACATTACTCATACAAAAACTTATAGTACGAACCTGGAGCCATTTTACTGAAAAGTAGGTACCGTTTGTACGATATCCATAATATTAGAAGCCCAACAAGAGCTACCAAAAGTTCGTGGATTTCCACGGCCATGATGTCGTCACCAATATATATCTATGAAAACCACCCGCCAAGATTATTTGTATTGAATCTCAAGCCGTTTTTCACTCTCACATAAATTTAAAAAGACAATATACCTTTTAGCAGTCCAGTTGTCAATTGTAGGAAACCACCACACAGCGCACTTGAGAAAACACTGACCAGTGACCTATGATAACATAATTGGCAATAGTTGGACTGATATATTCGAAAAGTAATCTGTATTTTATTCCCAGACTTTTTCCACATAAAATCATATAAAATGAAGGTGAGCCTTGTGACTATAAATCAGGAGAAGTACTACTCTCTTTACTTATAACGCTGTTAATAGCCCAGCTCACCATAGAATATAAAAATGATCTGTTTGTGTTTACCTTGTTGTTTGAGTACAAGTGGTATTATTTACAGAGAAAAGTGATTTCACGATCTGACCACTTTATACGATCAGAATCAGGAATCAGGAGACTAGGACATCTACATATATCGCAGCTTTGCGACCAACTTGTCGTCCAGTGTTCTTTTAGATTTACAAAGATTCACTCTCATGAAGATGATACGTAAATCAGTTATTCAGAAGATAGAGTGGTACTGAGCACTGGATGCCCAATGCCCAGGCTATAGTTGTTTTGTAATGCAAGAGTAACGTTAGTGTTAGAAATTTAAAGCATGGACTTTTGAGTCTGAGTCTAGACCTTGTATGGACGAGGTATTTATTTTCCGTGTTAAAACCGCGAATACAGGGATATATGTAGGTAGGACAGGGATTGTGCTTGTGCGTGATACATAGCGATACAAGTCAACAATATTTTTTCCTGCATAATAAATAATGAGTATTTCCATGCCTGAGTTGTAGTATCAACTCTTTGAATGAGTCAGCCTCGCAATGACACATTTGTTTATTTTGAAAATCATACAGATTTGGCTGCATTTATTCTGTTAGTCTGTACCAAGTAGAATTTGATAAAAATGAACATGTGAATGAGCAAAGTTTTTATCAATCTTCGTCATTACACCAAAAAAAGCTAGCATTATGAGATCAAAGTTCATTTTACAAAATCTACAGCATATTATTGACAATGGTAGGAGAGAGAGAGGGGCTGCTAAATTACATTACACGCCTCCCCCACTTTAGTTAGCGATTGGTTTGCTGCACTCTACTTTGCAATTGCATATATATTACCTGAAAAGATCTTACTACATATATTCGTAATAGGAG
>JAHZNE010004982.1:0-30932 GCA_027744055.1 Callyntrura sp. NNG-2020
AAAAAATTCCATTAAAGCACGATTAACTCCACCATGTGCAGGAAGATGGTGCGACTAAAAGTTTTATCCGGTACGTTGCAATCCAGACTGGAGACAGGGGTGAATGGTTAATACTGGTAGAGACGAGAAGACGAACAGGCCAGTTGAATCGCTTTATAATATATGAGGATTAGAATAGGACATGATCTTTTTTTAGTGATTTTCATACTTTCACACACAATCTTTTTTCTATGCATCTGTCGATGTATATGTGTAATAGTGCTTTATTACTTGCGTTGTTGCTGCGTCTATTACAGAGTCGTACTTTGAGGCATGCAATGCTCTTGTCCCCCTCTTCCTTCTCCCTCTGATCTACAAATCGACGTTTTATCATCATCAAAAAATTGTTGTGTCGGGTTTGGGTTTCTTTTTTTACTTGAATGAAAGAGGAGATTGAGAAAAACATTCTCTGAGAGTTGTACATAAGCACATTGAGAATCATGCAGACATCACAAATAACTCCCTATACACCTCGACAAGCAGCAGCAGAAAATGAAACGTGTCTTAAAATAAGGGGTATACAAATACAACTTGCACAACTTTGAGAGAGTGAAGATAGTTCTCTGATAGTCGACGGTGCCTATTGAAGAAGAGTCTTTGTCAGCACAGAGCGTTTAAGTACAAAGGAAAATGAAATCTGAAAACCACAATTTTGCACCATGTTGTAGATATTATATACGGTGATATTGTGAGATGATGACGTCTGCCCATGTTGTTGTAGAATTGTGGAAAGTGCACTCTGCTGCACTGATTCAATGATATGAGATCAAGTTTAGGTGATCAAGAACTAAATTACCTGTGTTACTACTACTGCATCGTGCAAGTGTAGGAGAAAAATTACAATCATAGTTCCGTTTCAATGTAATAAATATGCTAATACCTATTTTGATAATATAATATTATACCATTTCATTCCCTTGTCATTACTTTCTACAATTTAGGCTTGCTTCTTGGCAAGAAAATGCGTGCCAATGTAAATAGTAAAATTACATTATTACCTGCACACACCATTCTACCATACATCAGCCCAAAACCTGAACTGACTGAGTCTTGTGGCTCTCATCATGAGAGTCTCATGCACTCTTTCAATACTAGGTACACAACGATGCATGCTCAGAAATGAGATTCTTGTGACATGAGGGCATGCTACTAAAGGGCAAATCCTCATGAATAATAAAAATAAATAAAAATGTCGTGAACACTTTGGAACGGTGGGGAAACTAAAATATTTTATATAAAAAAACTTTTCGCTTGATTTTGTGGGGGGAAATTTGACGGTTTTTAAAATCCAGAAAATTACTTGCCCATTGTCATCATTCATGCATTGGATGGAAAGTTTAATATCCCATTTCACATCATGAGCCGAGTTAAATAATTCATGATGATAAATCCATGATTAAATTGAAGAAAAAACATTTTGGTATTGAACATTCACATAGAGTGTGGATCATCAACTTTTATTATTACCCTAATCAATATCATATACTTGTGCAAATATTTACATTTGTAATAATAAAAATAATTGCTGAGGTGGAAAGGAAGAGAGTTGTCCAGATTTATGACCTGCACATATTCTTCATCTATTCAGAAAATATTATATCACATATTAAAATGTCGATTCTTCAAAATCAGCATATTATAAAAGAAACGAACACACTTCACAATTGTCGCCAATTTGATTGGATGTATATAAACCCAGCTTTTTTAGTTAGGTTTTAGTTATTTTTTTTTCTTGCCTGAGCGAAAAACACATACTCATGGTTTTGGCAATACAAATAAAAAACTACATCCGGTTATATTTTGATCCATTAAACTATTTAGTTTTAAACTTACGAGAAAGCAATAACTTCTTGTGAATTGAAGTTAGGAAAGCTGAATAAACCGTATGATGTTGTATACAGACGGGAGAAAATGACTAGTCTCCTCCATTTAGCCAGAATGATGTCTATTGAATACATTTCCGAGAAAAGTATTAATTGTTAAAATGTTAATAATAACAGCTTTGCTTGTCAAGTTGCACATAATAGAATCTAAATAAATATACATACGTAAGTACCTACAAAACAGTAATACTGACCATTTTGTCGAATGTAAATAACAAACAAACTTTTAGCCATTTTACAATGCTAATCTAAGCAAACATCATTCATTCTGCTTTTGAAATCGTTGACGTAAGAAAATCAGTAAAGCTTTAATGAATAAGCAAAAAACTTGTTTTGTTTGTACTTGTAATTTGCTGATTTAATATCTCTTGGATTGAAATATATCTAGACTTTAAAATGCTATCCGCAAATTGCTGAATGCACCAGCAGCAGCACGAAGAAAGTATTTTATGGCATCTTTAAACGAACATATATGGATATGAGAGACACGACGATTTCAAAAGGTTGACGCATGATATAGGTAAGAATGATAGAACATACGAACCGAATGAGTCATATTTCGGCTTATGATTTGATTACTGCAAAATGTATCATAATCAACGTCATGAAATCAAGGTAAGCCAGGCACAAATTTTGATTTCATGAAACAATTGAGTACGCAGAACCGTGAGGTGTACAAAAAAACGCCTCACAGAATTACACGTTCTTTCGGCATCCGTAACAATATTGTTGTACGTTTAACGTGTAATGGTACACACTTTGGACAGAAAAATAAGCGGATGGAAACAGGAGGTATTACATTGTTTGCATGTGCAAAATTGAGGAGCCACGGTCACCTCTCTCTCGGTCATAATAAATAATAGCTCAGCTTGTTTTAGGTTTTTTGTTTGGTCTCGCCATCATATTATGCCCAACGGCCAGTGATACTATACTACGTGTGTGTGCTATGCATAACCATGAACAATGGAGACCTGTGTGACTGGACTTCATTACGACTCGAATATAAATAAAATGGATTTCATCCGGAGATCATCCTCTTAGTCCACACCGAGGACTTGTATAAAGTGCTTGCAACGCAGAAACTCTAGGAACGGTGCAATTTTATAAAGTTTAAACCGAAAAATACCGTGGAGTTGGAAATTCATGATGGCGTTTAAAAGATTTTCTGTGATACTCGTTCTTCAACTAGTGTTCCTGGTGGCAGTTACCCTTCAAGGTAAGATTGTATTACGCTTTTTAGCTATTTAGTTAACATTTTATTTCAAAGTTCTGTGTCATTCTCCAATTTTTCTTTAACCTTTTATAAAAAAATATTGTTAGATGACATGTGTGGCGTAGCTACTCCTGATCCTGCCAAAACATGTATAAGTGTCCGCCTTCCTTGGAACCCTGCTCCAATGTACTTTTGCACCGACAAAAGTACATTTCGATACAAGAATCAATGTCAAAATCGCTTCGCGAACCAGTGTGGCTTGGCATCAATTAGGCAAGACACTCTGATGGTAGCGTCGCCGTGGGATTGTTGTCCTTTGGTATCTTTCCCAGGTACGGTTCACAGTTCGACATAGGTACGTACGTATACAAGATTATGAAACGAACACACTGTAAGGGAACAATGACTTTTCTTTTAGACTCTTGCGTGAACCAACAATGCCCACCAGCCCCACTCAACAGACAATGCAAAACAATGGAGCCAGGCCCTAACGAACCGTGGGAATGCTGCAATAGCTATTTCTGTGAGGAGAATATGACACCGGAGACGTGCCATTTTAAAAGACTTGAACCAAGCTGCAACATGCCGCCTCAGGGAAAAACCAACTGCGTTGCTTTCGTGGATCCTTACGGATGTTGCCCCAAGTTCCAGTGTGATGGAGGTAACTAGCTAGGTTTTTACAGGCTACTAAACTGCTATTATCATGCGTTTCTTTTGTGTGATGTCGATCCATACATCATGCATAAATTAAAAAAATGAATCGACGCTTTCAACGCCATGCTTCATGGTACTGTGAAGCTCCTCCAAGCGTACAATATTGCATGCAGGAACAGAGTTCATAATGATTAAACTGTAATATTTAATATATTGTTGGTTTAACCTTGTTAGCTTCAAGGCCTGCACACTTTTTAGTGAACATATAAGTATAACTTTTCACGCGCAATCCAATTTAAACTGTATTTTATCTTCCGCTATCAACAGAAGGAAAACCTGGTCAGTGTCCTGCTCAGGCTGAAGCCATGAAGTTTATGGCCCGTTTTAATAACACCAACTTATTTTTTAACCCACCTCAAATACCAATTGGAATGTACCCAGGAATGCCATTGGGGCAAGGTGGCTTGATTGTGCCTCCCGCAGGGTCAGCTCAAATACAGGCAAATAAGCCTGCTGAAGCTCCTCCAGCAGCGCCCGAGGGAGATGCCGCTGCACCTCCTGCCGAACGTCAAGGAGCAGGTTATGCAGGAAAATTGGTGTCAAAGGATGGAGCTGCAATGAATTCAGCATTTATTGGAATACCCAACCAGCAGAACATGATTGCCTGTATTGGAGATTCCAATTGTCCCGGAGATATGAAGTGCTGCTCAAACGATGTAAATGTTTACGTTACAAACGAGCGTTTTATGTTTAGAAACAGGAACCCCACCTATGGTTATTGTATGGACGCAACAACGACCCCCACAACAAGTTAATGAAAAGAATTGTCATAAACTACGTTTTGTAATTAAAGAAAAAATTACTTTTTCATGTTTACAACTACCACCTACCTGAAGTAAAAGAGAACTATTAACTGTTACGGGACATGCACTTGCAAATTTCATTTTTATTTTTATACAACCAATGCGTGCTTAAAGCTGTGCGTAAAGTTGTACATGGTACGTTCATTCACTCATCATAAATTGTGGCGGAATTTAGAATCCAAAAAAACAAAAAGTCATACTCAAAATATCATATATACGGTGTCCATTGTGTCAGGTGACCTTGGATTATTTTTTCAGTCTTTTTAAAAGTAGTTATATTAATTAATCATTGGCAATAAGAGATTTAGGAGCTTTATATCAAGTTCAATGTTAATAATGGTCAAATTGTCACAAAAAATAGTTAACCTGACATTTACGGTACAGCAACGAATATGATAATGGTCCGTGACATAGATTTTTATTCATTGGCAGTTTTGACTACAGCTATCACGCACATGTCATAACTTCCTACTTTTCCTTGCATCATTCATCTACATAATCTATGTAATTGTTTGAATATGGATCTAAAAAAATGACACAACACATCTGCAGTGAAGAGGACAAGCATCCCCCTCCCCATCCCTGTATGGTTTCAATAATTGCGACATATTCTTTTAGTTAAATTGGTCCACTTGCCATCAAACCATGTGCTTACAGTTGAGTATAAAATTCAGCACTAATGAATTGTTAGTATTTTTTACTACTGACTGGCTATTATGTGTATTATATAAGACAGAACTAAATATGGAATATTTCATTTTCATAAAGCCGTGAAATGGTGATGTCTGTCAATGACAATTTAATTCAAGTTTACAAACTGGCAACGGTTTTGATCTCGTCTCATCAGCACCAACAAGATATCATTACATTATTGAGTCGTTTCAAATACGTATGTCTATATAGTTAAGTTAAAGTTAGTTATACTTTGTTCAACAAACGCTGAAAATACAGTTATTTATCCCTGAGGAATGTGAAAAGTATATGCTTTCCATTAAAAATCAGAATGATGATGGTTTGTTTTGTTTTGGTAGTAAGGAGCATGTTACGAATTACAGTGCACTCTTTTTTCTGTGACCAACAAGTATATCTTGCAAACATGGCATTCCCTCCTTCTCATGTTCCAAATACTGGCACAACTCCACCTGGAAAGCTGGTGTAGCTGTCATAAAGTTACGATCATCTGGGTATTTTTTTCTCCACAAATATATTTCTCTTTAGCCCTCCACGTTTTTCTGCTAGTTATTATTACAAGTAAAATAGACATGATAGTCAAGTAAACACTTAACAAACACTTTTATCGATTTCTCAAAAACACGCGCCCATTTGTCATCAAAAAGTCGATCCTAGTAGGTGGATGTGACATTTGACATTATGAAACTCATATATAGTTTTTGTAGTTTCCTCAAAGTGTAAAGCAAAACCGTGTTCACAGTTCACATTACATGTTAATTGTCTCTGTTCCGCCTAGTAGTAGTAGTAGTACCTTGATAGATTAAAAATAAGAGAAAATATGTGCGCACTAACTACACGGGCAAATGTTTCATGTGTGATTTTTCTACTACATAACAACAGTTATACGACCTGCGACCATGAGGGGCAGTTAGTGGTTAAAATAACTGGATTACAACAGTGAATCTACTTGTCAGTGGGACGAAAACGAATACATTTGATAACGAGTAAGGTTGTATATTTATCCAACCAAACATTTACCTTTTTCCACGCACTGCCAACTGTCATTTTCAAACAGACGCTAAGAGATTGATTGCTAGTCCTATTTTAAATCTTGTATTTGTATCGCATTTGCGTGAATCAAGGAAACATTTTTCATACATCCCACATAATATGCAGTTTTGTGTGGCCTTATTTCTATCCGGGGAGGAGTGCGAGATTAGATGGTCTTGAAATGTCGAATGTACTCTCTTTTCCAATTTGGAATCCAGAATAAAGTATATAAAATTATACGGTCACACACCGGTTTATTTATTGGTCATGCCCTCGATCATGCCTATGATTTATGACGTCAGAGGCATTTGGATATTTTTCAGATAAAATTGCAACCTCAAATTTTTCATTTTCTT
Source organism: Callyntrura sp. NNG-2020 (assembly GCA_027744055.1). Taxonomy (NCBI): domain Eukaryota; kingdom Metazoa; phylum Arthropoda; class Collembola; order Entomobryomorpha; family Paronellidae; genus Callyntrura; species Callyntrura sp. NNG-2020. Next base: position 6,731 of record JAHZNE010004982.1, read on the forward strand.
TCTCACAGTTTTATCTGCATTACCTACAATCTGACGACTGGGCTGAGATAAATACTGCTTTTGTTTTTTTTACTATGTAATTATTTTTCTTCTCTTTCACAGTCTGAAACGAATGACACCCCGAGTACGGACGGTACAAACAATACCTTATCATTATTTGTTACTATAAAAAGTTTATTTACAACACGCATCCTCAAATCCTCATCGTTCTACTGTATAAAAGGAAACAAAATGTCGTGGTCTGTTTTAACTTGAATGTGAAATGACCGTACTGGATTAGATTAATACTTTTCCTTATCAGCACCCTTATTCCTTTGCTTTTTTGGGTGGGCATATGCATGCAAGGTGCATAGGCTCTCAGTCCAGTCCATCTTACGGATTTACACTTGTGACTTGTCTTGCAGGTTCTTATTTGAATTATTGTTGTAGTTTGATACTGAAAAAATTACTGTATGCTGGAGTCGCTCATTTTTACTTCTCTTCAAACAAAACCTGAAACAACCATGCTGTTATCTTATAACCAACCACCGTTGAAAATGCTTGGAAAATGCTGACAATGTCTATTTATATACAAAAGCGTACAGCACATTATACGAACAAACATCAGATTAAAAAAATTGATAATGGGTTGACTATTGACATTGTAAATGAACACAGTCGAGTTGTATGTAATCGTCATAAATACTAATATACACAAATATACATAAATAGACACCATTATCATCCTATCATCATGTTTTGAATATTTTGTGGTCATGTGCTTTCCTGGACAATGCATAAATGAATCATGGAAAGTAACAACGACCAAAATATGGTAGAGGGGAGTGGTAGTGTTGGATATTGGATAGATGTGTATTCAAACAAAAAATGCGAAGAAACTAAAATGAAATTGTAAATGGAAAAGCTTTGTTTTGTGGGATTGCTGGTAATTTACCCGGTCTATCATTTTGCAATAGCAGATATTATTATTATTATAGAAAATGTCAACAATTTTTTATTTATAATAATTACATACCTCACGGAATCATCATTTGAGACACCTCAAAAGGCAGTTTTCATGGACAAATGTTTTTATTTTATTTTTTGTTGTCCTTTTCTTAAGAATCGTGCATGCATGTGCTTGCACATATCTGATTATAAAGAGTAGTCAGATAGACAAATGGAAATCTTACTTTTACACTTGTTTCTCTCAAGGTCATTTGTTTACGTTTTGTTTAGAAAGACGATAGAAGTAATTATGGTATTATTCTGTGTATGTATATACGGCTTTAGATGAACATGACAAAAAAGTGTCTGTACTCTCGATTTCAAGTTTCATGCTTCATTTTTTATTCATTCCAGTTCAGAAGTTGCTGCGTGCAGCTGTGGGGCTGTTTTCATTCCAGGAGTTCTCCTCATCATCGTCAAGTCGGTTAGCAGACGAAGATAGTCAGACCCCATGCTTTTCACAAAATCCTAGTCAAAGTGTCAGCATGAATTCGTGCCAAATGTGTAGAGGCTTGTAGAAGAAGCTGTGAAAAGAAACATTTGTGGTGTCATTCTGACTTTTCATAAATGGTCGCATGAGATGTGTGAATGTGAAGGTCTTGTTCGGCAAATTTATAATAAGTTATTGCAAACTCGGACAATCTCATGAATATGTGACTGATGTGAACCAGTGTATTTAGTTGTTTGCGTACAACAAAGTCATAGCAAATACGTTGAATAATTTTTAATTAATTTATCATTGGAATGGATCAGTTTTGTGGGTCGAAATTTTGGGTAAGCTCAGTTCACTTAAATACTTCACTTGGTATTATTTTGGGGAAAGTGTTTAGAGGTAATTTCGAGGTGCGCATTTTTGTTATCTTGAAGGACTGGGATCTCACGTGGAACACAAACAACCCAGATTTCACGCCATGCTTTGAACAAACAGTTCTAGGCTTAATTCCTTGTCTCTTTTTGTGGCTGTTTTCTCTGGTGGACGTGTATTGCAGCTACACTTCTCGTGCCAAAGAAGTGCCTTGGAGTCCATTGAATGTTGGAAAGCTTACTATTACAACGATTTTGACATGTTTAGAGATTGGGCTCATTATCATCTTCAGAGTCATTTTACCTGGTGGTAACAGCTCGTATGTTTCCTATCCTGTTGATCTTTACGTGCCTGCCATACGTGCCACTACCCTGGTATTCGGAACATTTCTAGCATAAAATTCATTAATGCATGCATAATGATTATTATGCTTACTTAATTGTTTTGGCATTTTTATAGCTACTTTCTTCCTCTCTCCTCCTCTACTCAAAGGGAAAAGGAGTTCGGTCTTCTGGTATTCAATTCATCTTTTGGTTTTTGCTTACCTTGGCACAAACCATCCGACTCCGAACTGTGATTTCAAACAATTATAACAGTACGCCGGAAACTGCCTCTTTGGAACCATCTGTTTTCGTTATTGAAGTGGCATATTTTCCACTGGTCTTGGGGCAATTTATTTTACATTGCTGGGCAGATGTGGCTCCAGAGTATCAACAAGATTATGAAGTGCCAACTAAAGTATGAAAAATGAAAAACAATATTGCTTTGTAATGCATTTATCATACTATGACATTACGTAGTATATACATCTTTTTGATCAATTGAAATAGAATGCCTGTCCGGAATTCACGAGCTCATTCCTCTCGCGAATTCTTTTTCATTGGTTTACATCGATGGCTTGGACTGGCTTCAGAAAACCGCTGGAGTTTTCTGACTTATGGCAACTAAACTGGCATGATCTATCTCGAAATATTGTGCCAATTTTTGACCGTCATTGGCCTGCGAACCTGAATCGGGGTTTAAACAAAGGAGAGAACGTATTTGCAAACGGTAAGAAGCATGAAACCAACGGGCATCAAAATGGGAAATCAGAATCAGCATTCGATGATCAGATTAAACACAGTTATTTGCCGACCAATAAGGACTCTCCTAATAAACCAAAGGAAGAGGCAGGCGTGTTCTCCACCGTTAAGCATTCGGTGATCAGATTAAACACAGTTATTTGCCGACCAATAAGGACTCTCCTAATAAACCAAAGGAAGAGGCAGGCGTGTTCTCCACCGTTATTAAAGCTTTTGGATGGGCTTATTTGTATGGTTTTGTATTGAGAACAATGACGGATTTGATGATGTTTGTTTCACCCCTAATTTTAAAGTAAGTGACAGAAAACATGGAGAAATACGAAATTATATATCATTGCCCATCATCGTTACCGATATTTGGCACCTTCCACAGCCTCCTGATCAATTTTGTGGGATCGGAAGAACCGACCTGGAAAGGAATTATGTACGCTGCAATTTTATTTGCCAACGCATTTATCGGAACTCTCTTTAATGCCAACGGCATCCACAACTTTTATATGACAGGAATGCGAGGAAAAGCTGCCCTTACTAGTGCTGTCTACAGGAAATCTCTACTTTTGTCTAATTCAGCAAAACGACGTACCTAACTTTTCTTAATCACATTCTCTTTCATTGCAGCTCATTCGTGTCTTTATGAATATTAATATTCGTAAAGATTTACTTTTCCTAATTAGTAAAAGTAAATTTTATCAATGTTTACAGTGGAATCAACGGGAGAGATTGTAAATCACATGGCCGTTGATATTCAGTATGCAACGGAATTTTCACAATACGGGTAGGTAGAGAATACAATATTGACTAAATCAAATGGCATGAATCATAATTCATAAATATTAACATTAATTTATTTTAGGTACCAACTATGGGGCACTCCAACAATAATTGGTGTGGCTTTATACTTTTTGTGGACAATTTTAGGGCCTTCAGCAATTGCAGGTAGGCTACACGTTCTTGTAAAGCTCAAAATTGGCAACTACTGAATATTATTCCCATTTTGATTTGTGACTCCGATATAAATATGGTTGGTTTCATTCAAATTGTCCATAGGTGTCGTAGTCATGATTCTTCTTTTACCTTTAAACGGCCTTATTGCCTCCAAAATCCAAAAGTTACAAAAGCAACAAATGTTAAATAAGGATAAAAGAACAAAGTTAATGAATGAAATTCTTTCCGGTAAGTTTTCATTTTCAGAGTTGAATCTCACTTTCCATGCATACTACTGAAACTTTAAATAGATTATCGGGTAATTTGATGTAGGCATGAAAATTTTGAAGCTCTACGCATGGGAACCCAGTTTTGAGAAACAAGTGATGAAAATCCGTAAACAAGAACTTGACGTTTTAAGGAAAACTGCCTATTTGAACTCGGTGTCAAATTTTCTCTGGACGTAAGGATTTCCAACGTTCCAACCGTTGCATGTTTGATTAGAATAAAAAATTCAAAAGTCATAATAAAGAGATGTTTTGCTGTATTAATAAACAGATGCTCTCCCTTTATGGTGGCCATTTGTACGTTTGGCACGTATGTCATGACGGATCCTTCTCACGTTCTTGATCCACAGACCGCTTTCGTTTCGTTGTCTCTTTTTAACATTATGAGTCAGCCATTGACCTTTCTGGTGAAAAGCTAAAACGATAATTTCCAGCATTCACAATTACTTACATATGTATTATTGCTGATAATTTATGTTTATTTTTTTTTAGCCTTTATTGATCTCTGGATACATTCAAGCTGCTGTAGCCATAAAAAGACTGAACAAATATATGAATGCTGACGAAATTGATACAGAAGCAGTTTCCCATGATGAAAATGAACGTACGATTTTGTTGTGAAATCATAAATATGAGTTGATTTCTTCAACTTTCCAGATTGATATTTTTGTAAAACATATTTGACCACAGCAAATCCTGTTGTAATTGAGAACGGGAATTTTTCATGGGAGGATGGATTGGACACCCTGAAAGATATCAACTTCCAAGTAAAGGACGGCCAACTTGTTGCAATCGTGGGCACTGTTGGATCAGGCAAATCCAGCTTACTTTCTGCACTTCTTAATGAGCTTATCAAAACATCTGGCAGAGTTAATTTGAGGGTATGGCTGCATATTGAACCATGTGATTTTGGAAATGTCATAAAACTGGTCATGTTTTCCGGTTTCCGAGCGAGTTCTTGCCAATGTAAATACTTTCTTCAATTGATTTTTACAGGGAAACATTGCATATGTCGCGCAGCAAGCCTGGATTCAGAATGCAACACTACGAGACAACATTCTTTTTGGCAAACCTTTTGACCCGTCCAAATATGACAAAATAATCGAAGCATGTGCTTTGAAACCAGATTTAGAAATTTTACCTGCTGGAGACAAAACGGAAATAGGCGAGAAGGTGAGATATTTTATATCATGAACTGAGGTAGAAAAACTGGTATTAAATGTGGAGTTTGCTTCCAGGGAATTAATTTAAGTGGAGGTCAAAAGCAGCGAATTGCGTTAGCTAGAGCAGTTTACAGCAATGCTGATACGTTTCTTTTTGACGATCCTTTAAGTGCAGGTATAGCACAATTTTAAATATTTCTAAATAAATCGTTTTATGGGGTGGTACACATGAAACCGCTAATATTATTCCATTCTGTTACAGTTGATGCGCATGTAGGAAAGCATATTTTTGATAAGGTGTTTGGGCCAAAAGGACTGCTACGAAAGAAAACTCGGTTGCTGGTAACACATGGTGTTATCTACCTTCCCTTCATGGACAATATTAGCGTAATGATGGATGGAAGAATCAGTGAATCCGGAACATATCGAGAACTTCTTGATAAGAAGGGATCTTTTGCAGATTTTTTGAGACAACATTTGACTTCCGATGATGTCAGTGAGGTAGAAGGAACCCCGGTGGAAAATGACTTGAAAAATACTATTGGAGACTTGTCTCAAATACGTCAACGAAAAAGAGTGGTTTCTGATTCAGAAAGCGAATTTTCAGCTAATGAGTCCTTTGGACGAAGAGGTCGAATGTCCTCATCCGTTACAGTAAATGATATATACACTACACAAGATTGATGTACCTATGTATATGCTTCGCATTTTGTTTTATTTAATTATTTATCTCTTGCAATTTTTAGTCTCTAAATGATCGTAAAATGAGTGTAGTCTCAATTGCAAGTAGTTCCGCAGCCGCTGCCGCGCAAATAAGTGGAGATAAACTAATTGAGGTTGAGAAAGCTGAAACTGAGAGTGTCAAGGCATCTGTTTACATCGATTACTTTAGGGCAGCAACATGGAAAATCACATTCGCCACCATTGCTCTCTACGTTGTGTTCCAAGCGTTTGCTGTTGGAGGTAATTTATGGCTCTCAGAATGGACCACTCTTCCCATCGTCAATGGAACACAAGATGCTGACCAGCGAAACTTTTATCTAGGGATTTATGGAGCTCTTGGGTTTATGCAAGGTTAGCAGTTGCGATAAGCCAGATTGAAGTCTGTTTAATTGTAAGAGGCAGATGACGAAATAATTTGCTACTATTTCCAGCTTTAACCATTCTTTTCGCAACACTTGTAATGGCTGTCGGAACGGTCAAGTCAGCAAATGTTCTCCACTTAAACATGCTGCAGAGAATTTTGAGGGCGCCTTTGTCATTTTTCGATGTAAATAATTGAGATCTTTTATACTAAAAAGTCTAATCATTAAGGAAATTTTTAAGAAACATTTTTTCCGTCAGGTTACTCCAATAGGAAGAATTGTAAACCGCTTCTCAAAAGATGTCGACTCGATGGATAACGTACTCCCAATGTTCCTTCGGTTTCTTCTAAATGGAATCTTTAATGTAAGTAAAAGTATTATTCTTTAATGATTCAGCTCATCAGCTCAAACGACCTTTTATTAAATTTCATTCACTGGGATTATTTTTCAGGTTCTCGCAGTTTTAGTAGTTATCAGCGTTAGTACACCCATTTTCACTGCTGTGATTGTTCCTGTGGGATTACTGTACTATTTCATTCAGAGGTTTTATGTAGCTACTTCCAGACAATTGAAACGACTGGAGTCCATAACCCGATCTCCCATTTATTCACACTTTGGAGAGACTGTTTCCGGTGCATCTACTATTAGAGCTTACAACCAGCAGGAACGGTTTGTACAAGAGTCGGAACGCCGCGTAGACCACAACTTGATGTCGTACTTTTCATCAGTTTGCGCCAATCGGTTTGTGCCTTCCTAGTTTAATGAAGTTCTTCAGTAACAGTCATTTGCTTATAAATTGTATGGTGTATTTATTTTAGGTGGCTTCAAGTACGACTAGAAACTGTTGGCAATACAGTTGTCTTTTTCGCTGCACTTTTTGCTGTCTTGGGTAGGGAAACATTGAGTGAGGGACTCGTAGGACTGTCCGTTTCTTACGCATTACAGATTACGATGGCCCTAATCATGTTGGTTCGCTTCACTTCAGATGTGGAAACCAATATTGTCGCAGTAGAGCGCTTAAAGGAATACAGTGAAGCACCACAGGTAAAACGCTTCACGATCGACATACACTATCAATCATGACTATAGTATAATCGTCCATATTCTGATTTTGTTAGGAAGCTGCGTGGGAGGTTCCAGGCCGAAAACTTGATTCCTCCTGGCCACAGACAGGAGAAATAATATTTAATGAGTACAAAACTCGTTATCGTCCTGGCCTTGATTTAGTGTTGAGAAAAGTTACATGCAAGATAAATGCAGGAGAAAAGGTATGTTTGTTTAAATTGGACATTTTATGCTTAGAAAATGTGCTACTATTGCTTTATATTGTAGATTGGAATTGTTGGAAGAACTGGCGCTGGTAAGAGTTCCATGACACTGGCAATCTTTCGCATAGTTGAAGCTGCTGGTGGCACAATAACAATCGATGGGGAAGACATATCTCGCCTTGGACTTCACGACGTTCGTGGAAGAATCACTATCATCCCACAGGATCCTGTTTTATTCTCTGGATCTCTAAGGATAAATCTCGATCCATTTGAGTTGCAGTCGGATGAAACTTTATATCATGCTTTGGAATTAGCCCATTTGAAAAACTTTGTGACCACTTTACCAGGAGGACTAGATTATGAAATCGCAGAAGGAGGAGAAAATTTGAGGTTATATATATAGCATGATTATATATTTATGGCACTCTTAGACTTTTTCTTAAATGAAATTATCCCTACGATCATTGCAGTGTTGGACAACGTCAGTTGGTGTGTTTAGCTCGTGCATTACTTCGTAGGACAACCATTCTGGTGATGGATGAAGCGACGAGCGCTGTGGACATGGACACTGATGACCTAATTCAACGGACAATTAAATCACAATTCAAGGATGCCACAGTGGTTACCATTGCGCACAGGCTCAACACTATTATGGACTCAAACCGAGTCATCGTCCTTGAGAAAGGAGAGATTGTGGAATTCGACACCCCACAAAACTTACTTGCAGACGAGAAAACAATTTTCAGTAGCATGGCCAAAGAGGCAGGAACATCCAAGACCTCCTAAAGAGTACTTCCGGTAGAATTGTAAACGGTTGATTCAACGTTCGAGCATAAATCTTCTACATTTTGATATGAAACAAGTTATATTTACGATATATATTGACCAGTTATTGACATAATAATTAAATGGACGCAAGTACAAATAAAAATTTATATTCTGCACATATTTTGACTTTTTGAAAAAAGGTTATATATGAAACAGAGGAGAAATTTAAATATCATGTTGGTAGTTTATTTTTTAAAATTTGAATGGCATCAATACAGTTAAACTTTGGAATAATTCATGGCTTTCTCATATTCATAATGGCACAAACTTGGCGCTTATTTTTTTGAGCGACCAATTTTTTTTTGCTTGAGCTTGGCAAGTTCCTTCTCAACGTTTTTCCATAACTTAGCCTGCATGTCTTTCCGGTAACCCAAAGGAAAGAGAATTTCCAACAGGACGAACAATGGAGCCATACTAAACAGTCAATTAAATTCATATTAAATTGGTTTTTAATCGAGCAATAAAATAATAAATAATATTCTCTGGTGAATTTCTTACACAAGTGCTTGCATCAAATTATCCAAAAGGGCTGGAGCTCTTCCTTCAAAAACACCGTGACCAAAAAACTGTAAAAGTCATTATCAAATTCAATATTGTTACGTACCACGTACCTCATTTTATATGGTCACGTCTAAATTGTAAACCGCAAATTGCACATATTGGTGCATATTGCACATTTTACCTGAGCAATCCAACAACTCACGTGTATCACCAAAGCTATTTGCCACGCACCTTCGGTCCCCAAATAAAATCTTCGAGATGTGATCAAGCAGATTAATACTAAAAGTGCTCCAAGAGAGCCAGCTCTATAATGATAAGTAAAATTATTACTATAAACGTCACTAAAGGGAAAATAAAGAAATGAAATGCTTCATAAGATTTGAAATATATACTTTTTATCCATCATGACGTAGACACCAGCATAGAAGATGGCAACAATCATCGCTGCATTTAACGGATGCAGCGGAGTGGAAATCGGTACTTCAAAAGGGATGTATTGTGTGAAAACCAATGCAGTCCACAGTATTGGCCAAACACAAAAAACGTGAATGAGCTTGTTAAGCCCATTGTGATGATACGAAGCGTAAAAAGTAAACTGTCCGAAAAATTAACAAAACCAATTCAATTATGCAGTAAAATTTTCAGAAACATGTTTACAAATTTAGAGTATGTACCTGCTCTTCCAAATCTGTGATACCCATTTTTTATTTTAAATTTGAAGCTTTTGCTGATCTTTTTCTTCGGGTCTGGAAATAATAGAGAGCGTTGTAGCTTCCAGCTGACACACAATACTGTCAGTTAGTTCGTATAATATGAAACGATGATGGGTTATAAAAGGCAAAAGTGGTCAAATACAGAGTGCCATGCAACATGCAACTAACCATAACTTGTGGTCGACTAGTTTTAGCATGCAGACGTGCTTATAGGTATCATCACCATGTGAAGTGCGGATGACCCTGAAAGAACTTCTCACGATAGCTGATGCAAGTTCACGTACCATTTAATTTATCATGATATGGTACTCGTATATAATGACAAGTGCCAAAGTGTAATATAGCGTAATTATCTATAGCTTTAGGTCAGCAAACCATATACATATAACTACTTATGAGTTACTCAAATTTTATCTTTTGTTTCATGCACGTGGTTTAAATGGAATGATATCCTAATCTATTTAGTTAAAGTTTTGTCTACCATTACGTGAACAAAACACATTATTTATCAATTTAAATAAATTTTGTGTGGCCAAGATACTCTCTTTAAATGTTTTTCATCATAAAATAGATTGATGCTTGAGCTTATCACATGCATATTTGGGGGTGATTAGATTATGTGTGTAGTGAACAATTGGCATAAGCTGTCTTTTTGCGTGCCAGAGAAATTGTTTTTAATTTAAAGTGCAAATAGGTAATTTTAAAACGTATTTTCAAGCATGCTTTGTCATTAACCAATGAGCATTTTTAATGAAAATGTAGTTAGTCCAGAGTGTGGTAAACAATGAAACTTTATAAAAATTTCCATCCAAACATTTTTATTGACAAGTTTACGCAAGAGAACCTAACAGTAACTACAACATAATACTTACGGAATGATGTTGAAAACACCTTTAGCATTACCAACGCCTGCAAATCATTGTGAAGACGTCCCGGCGTGGAATTTCCACCGCCAAATGAGCATTAAACTTAAATGTGTGTTTCAACATTACTGCAGACCGGCGTCTCGTGCCATTCCGCTAAAGATAGAATCTTTGTTGGCCAATAGGTTAGCAGGAGTATCGAATTCTCGAATCTCTCCTTTGTCCAATACCATTACTCTGAAGAAAAAAAAACATTGTTAAATTCGAAGGTATTCGAAATGTTCAAACGTTAGTTACGATAAGTTCGTAAGGGTTCCTTCGCATTGTCCACACAGCCCACATAATACCATTTTACCATGATTCAGGGATGCATTTTTATTTTCCCTGAATTTCCAACGTGTGGTTCACAGTCAGCATGAGCCTACACACAGAGCAAACATGGAGCACGGATCATGCAAATTGCAATCCATAGGCGCGAAACAACATCAGCCATTTTTGCAACGCAAAATATAACGGGGCAATGAGAGATCGGGTGATATAAAATAATAATATGATGCCGTTGTCAACTTCGCAAAGCTGATTAGGGGTTCCATCTCCAGATAATTTTTATGACTCAACACAACCGCAGGGACCCTTACGAACTCATTGTAACATTAGAAGATGCCTTACTTGTCAGAATCCATAATAGTGTTTAGTCTATGTGCAATAGTAACTACTGTAGCGTCTTTAAATTCTGATCGAATAGTCGTTTGAATTAGGTCATCAGTGTCCATGTCCACAGCGCTCGTCGCTTCATCTAGCACAATTACCATTGTATTACGAAGTAATGCACGTGCTAAGCATACCAATTGACGCTGCCCAACACTGAAACAATAGGTGAGATACTTAAATGTCATAAAATATGACTCCCTAACAGCCTATTTTATATAAAATACTTGCAAATACCTTAAATTTTCTCCTCCTTCTGAAACTTCATGCTGTAATCCAGCTGGCAGTGATCTGGCGTACGTTTTTAAGTGTGCCAATTCCAAAGCGTGCCAAATGATTTCATCAGTGTACTGTTCAAATGGGTCGAGGTTTATTCTCAACGTACCCGAGAATAAAACGGGATCCTGTGGGATAATTGTGATTCTGCCACGTACGTCGTGGAGTCCAAGTCGAGATATGTTTTGGCCGTCAATAGTGATGGAGCCCCCTGCAGCTTCCACAATTCTAAAAAGAGCTAAAGTCAAAGAGCTCTTTCCCGCACCTGTTCTTCCAACAATTCCCACCTGAGGAAAACACCGACATATTATTTTTCCATAGATAAACATTCCTAGTTGCATATTAAGCATTTAATTTACTGCTTGATTATTATACTTTTTCGCCAGGCGCAATGACACAGGTAACATTTTTTAGAACTAAATCCAGTCCCGGTCTGTAACGTGTTTGATAATGATCAAACTTAATTTCTCCTTTCTCTGGCCATGTTTTGGAAGGTTTACGTGTATCTACTTCCCAAGGGGCTTCCTGTACCAGGCGAGTCAATGGTCGTACAATGGATTCAAGATAAAGACCAAGATTCAAGATAATAATTAATTATTAATTAAACAATTATTGTAAGACTCATCTCATCTCATAATCTCAGCATCATATTTACCTGTACAAAATAGTATAAAACTCCAATTGGTATTATCACAGCAATGAAAATCGGTGTACTGTAACTGATAACAAATATGGTCGATGCTACACCAAAAAATGAATTTAACCACACGCGGAAATTGAACGGAAGCGTTGTATCACAAACGTCCACATCTTTAGCGAAACGGTTAACAATGCGTCCAGATGGAGTGACATCAAAAAAACTCAAAGGAGCCCTCAAAATCCGTTGAAGCATTTTTAAATGAAGGTTGGAAGCTGATTTAAGAGTTCCCAGAGCCATGATAAAAGACCCAGCCAGAATTGCTAGAGCTTGTCCTATTCCAAGACCTCCATAAACGCCTAAAAATAATTCCTTGCTACTGGCAAAACTGTCACCTGCAGTACTGTTGTTATTAGTAGTGGTGCCATTATTATCGTCGAGAATATTCACTGAGACGACCGGTTTATCCAACTGGCTAGTCCAAGAAGACAAAAACAGATTTGATCCCACTGAAAACGCCTGAGTTGTAAAATAAAGCGCAACGGTTCCAAACATGTAAATCCATCCACCGGAGCGGAAGTAGTCAAGATAAACGGACATTTTAACGCTTTCCGTTTCACTCTTTTCCTTTTCAATAAGCTTACTTCCTCCAGTCTGACTTCCTCTGCTACTTTTTATGGAGTCTGCTAGACTTGATCTCCTGTCAATTTCCGAGATTGTCCTTCCCAGGGGTGGTTTCCGTCTGGGTGACATTGATGATTCGCTTAATCCGGCTTCACTTTCAGAACCAGCTGCTTCTGACGGACGTCTTTTCCTTCTTATTTTTTCAATATCCCCAACAACCCCCTGCAAGTCTTGAAGAAGGGACTCGTCCTCAAGTTCAGCCAGGTCATCGTCTGCTGTTTCTAAATGTTGCCGAATGAAATCAGCAAAGGCGCCCTTCCGTGCAAGTAATTCCCTGTATGTGCCTCGCTCACTGATTTCTCCGTCCTTGAGAACAACAATGTCGTCCACGTGGGGCAGGTACTGAATACCATGAGTTACCAAAACACGAGTTTTCTTTTTCAAAAGACCTTTTGGACCAAGCACCTTTTCGAAAATGTGCTTTCCCACGTGACTGTCGACTAGAAAATTGAACGAAAAATGACCATGACAGTTTTAGATGGGTGGAGGGTCAAAATTAAACTTCAGTCTTACCAGCTGAAAGTGGGTCATCAAATAAATACACGTCTGAATTATTGTACGTTGCACGAGCTAACGACACTCTTTGCTTCTGACCACCACTCAAGTTAATTCCCTTTTCTCCAATTTCTGTTTTGTCGCCAGCGGGAAGTATTTCAAAATCAGGTTTGAGTGCACATGCTTCTACTACACGATCATACTTTGTTGGCTCGAAAGGTTTTCCAAACAAAATGTTGTTTCGTAATGTAGCATTTTGAATCCAAGCTTGCTGAGCAACGTATGCGATTGATCCCTATTATTACAAATAAAATATTACGTTACAATCAATTAATAAAGCACTCTGTACTTAAAACCGCAAGGTATACCTTTGTGTTAACACGACCATTAATCTTGTCCAGTTCTCCCAGAATGGCTGCCAACAGAGTAGATTTACCTGAACCGACGCTACCTACGACTGCAACAAGCGATCCAGGTTTTACTCTTAAATTAATGTCTCGAAGAATCACCGTTTCCGGTTCCCAGGCGAATGTTCCATGTTCGATAACAATAGAATCCACTGAAACAAAATTTCATTAAAAATATAAACCGTGTTCAAAATGCATTGTGTAGATTAATTATACCTTCTCTTTCATCATGTGACACTGCGTCCTGATCGATTTCTTCAGCATTCATAAATTTGTTTAACCTCTTGACACTAACTCCAGCTTGGACAAAGAACACGATTATCATAGGCTGAAAAGTTAACCCATAACCAATTATTCCTTGCCACATCAGCATAACATTCTAAATAGTGTTATTGTTAGAATCTTAATTACCAAAAATGTTAAAGGTAAACTCATAACGTTGAACAAGCTGAGGCTCACAAAGGCAACTTGGCTGTCTAACACATTGTTGGAGTCCACTAATACGTATGTACCGAACGTGAATAATGCAACCTGAAATAATTACGGGAGACCGCAAAGTAGAAACAATACAAATAGTTCCTACGAACTTTAAAAAACGTAAGTTTACCATGAATGGTGCACATGTCCAAAGGAAAGAGGTAGCTGCATTTAGATAAGCTGCCTTCTTCAAAATCTCAATTTCATCTTTCCTAATTTTTAAAACCTGATTTTCAAAACTGGGCTCCCAGGCGTACAGTTTAAGAACTTTGATCCCTAAAATGAAATCGTAAATATACTATAACATTATATTTTTCCACGACGCTAATTTTACTGGTACATTGCATTACCTGACAAAATTTCATTCATCAACTTTACTCTGAGATCTTTCTTTTTCATTTGCGCAATTTGGAGCTTTCTTGCTTTTGCTGCAATCACAGCGTTGGCAGGGAGGAGAAGAATCATGACACCAAGTCCGGCGAGGGCTGAAGGCCCCAAAATTCCCCACAGAAAATAAAGCGCCACCGAAATTTGAAATGGGGCACTCCACAGCATGTTAACGAATGGTATCAAGTCCATAATCTTTTGTACGTCTACACTCATTAAATTGACGATTTCCCCGGTGGAGCTTTCCCTCTTGGCAGCGTTGGAAAGAAGTAATGCTTTTCTGTAAATCGCACTAATTAGTGCTGTTCTCACTTTCATCGCCGATAAATACATCCGATGGGAATACTGAACGGTAACCATTGTAGAGAAAAAGGCACTGAGGAATAGTAACAGAGCATAGGCAACGCCTTTCCAAGTTTCCTGTTTACTGCTTGTAAACTGAATCAGCAAACTGTCAAAATATTAAAAACATGCTAACCGGTTACTGGGATCATAACATAAACCAGATTAAATAATATGAGATTATGATGCTATCCCAAAATGTGCTTACTCCAAAATTTGCGGACTAACAAATGCCAAAGAGTCCGGGATAAGCTTAAGAAGCGATCCAAAAATAAACATTCCGCCAAATGAACTGAAGAGTGCAGGAAGAATGCTCGTATAATCTTGCTCTTCCTTCTTTCCTTTTGTAAATTGTACCGAACTTGCCCCATTAATTTTACCATATTTAGCCTGACCTTCTGATTTTCTGTAAAATGAACATACCAATTACCAATGATATTCAATGTATGTGAAAATGGGGCAACGTGATCCAACCAACGTTCAACTTACTTTATGCGACGCAAGTTAGATTTACTCAATTCTTTGCTCCAATACTTGTCGAAAATTGGCACCACCGCTCTGGATTTGTCGTCTGGGTTAAGATCCCACAGGTCTTTGTATTCTAATGGTTTTCGGTAGCCTCTCCAAGTCAGCCCAGTGAACCAGCTAAATAATTGCCGTGACAGGTAGGAGGAGTAAATTTCTGGGCATGGCCTCTGAAATATTCAGATGTAAAAAGTATCATTTAAAACATTCTTAGGAATCCAATATCACCACTTTATTCTGTAGCACACACCTCAGAAGTTTGGGTTTGCATTGTATACTTGGGTCTAACGTCAGCCCAACAGTTCAGAAATAACATTGCAACAATCAGTGGCAAAGAAGTAATTTCAACAACGTAGGGAAGCACATCCATCGGTTGTTGGGATGAAGTAGTAATCACAGTTCTAAACCGAATTACTTGACAAATTGACATAGCTAACCAAAACACAAATTGAACTCCAGAAGATTGTACGCCTTTCCGTAGCGCGTACATGAGAAGAATTAAATAATAAATCTGTAAATGCGAAGAGCAAATTTTGCGTTAATTTTGACAATATAATCATAATCGTCTTTGAGGTCTGATTATAAATGCTAGCTCACATAAGTCACAATTTTAACAGTAGGAGCGACCAAATCCACCGCGTAAATGTAATCAGCATTTTCATTGGGAAAAACGGCTTCTTTTAACATAAGGAACTCCAAGATTATGAGCACAATTGTGAGTAAAACTTTTGTGACGTTTAGAGGGCTTCGAGGAATTTGCCGGGATTGATTGACAAAACTGTAAAACAAGTCCATTATAGAAGCAGCCCACAGGAAGCCGCACGGAGCCCAAACAAGGACTGTTTTTTCAAAACATGGTGTCAGGTCTGGATTACTAGTATTCCAGGTCAGTTGATGATCCTACATTATAAAATAATGTACATACATTCTTAACATTAATACACTCGAAACATTTTTCACTAAAAAGGAGGGCAACGATTATTTAGTAATACAAGTTTTACCCAAAACACTGATCCGCAAAAGTTGTCCATTTTAAGTTCAAAAATCTAAAATCACTGCTAAAGTCTTTGTCGGTGAGTATAAAGTTCAATAATTGGGGAATCTATAATTTATTCCACCATTTTACTGCAATGGATTTCTGAAATAATAATTAATAATAAAATTAACAACTACATTCTGTAACATTGATAGCTTCCATTTATGTTTTTGTGTGTGGTCTCTTCATGATTGTTTGGGTCACGAGTTAAACTTAAACACTTGGTGTGAGCTACATAATCAAATGCTTATGATTGTTCTCTTCAGTCCTACGACAATATGATACGTTTAAAATGTTGCATAAAAAATAAATAATGATTGAGGGGATACGAGGGACGAAAAATGTTATGTGATATGAAACTAACATTACCCTCATACAAATAAAACATGACGATCATAAAAATAACACATTTTTACCAGATAAAAACCTAAACAAATGCTTATTTGCTACATTTGATATCTCCTTGTTCATGCTCATACTTATCTTCGTTATCGTTAATCAACACAGCGCTTCATAAAATATATTTTCCATGCCGAAAACTGTATCAAACCACTAAACTGGATTTGGACTGTATGTTTGCGTACGTAGACGCACATCAATTTCTACTACTTGATCATTTAATATGAAACTCTTTTACTCTGAAGCAATTATCCGGATTCCTTGTAAAAGGAAAATAGTAGAAACTATAAGACATAACGAATGCGGTTTATTATTCCTTGTGTGTTCCAATTACAAAAATGTCAAAGCTTAATGATGACAACCTTTGTGGTGATGGCATGTGCACATGCAAATCAACCACTGAAATATAATTGCTCTTTTATTCCTTTATCTCGGTCTGTAACTGACACTGTTTGTTTTGACAGCTCTGTAATTGTGATCTGGATTGGTGATACACAGAGATAAAAAATGAATAGTCTTATTGAATTAATGATAATGTATTGTACTGTTATTTGTTATTATTACCTCTTTTCGTTTCTTTATATTTTGTTCGTGTGCAATGTGCAATCCTTCATTTAATGTGGAAAGTAATTCTAAATCTCAACGTCGACGTGAAGGAAAATTAAAAAAGTAGGTCTTGCTTGGTGGTGCTGCTGCCGAAAGTATATGACAAATATAATAAAACCGTACACTTGCTGTTACAAATAAAATCGTAACTCTTGTTAACGAAATTGTGTTTCTCTGATTAATCTAATCGTTAAGTTGTAGCAGAAAATATACGTACCTTTTATTTGTTTGCAGTAGACAGCAACAAAACCAACATGCTTGAAAAAGAGTTTTATCTCGTCGTAGGGCTTGTGACCAGAGCATCAAGCAGGAAGAGAGATGCTTTTTTAAAAAGATAAAACAGAACTGTGTGCTTTGCTTGTACTGTTGGAGAACTGAAAGATATTTGATCTACGCGTTTGGATTGATGTTTGCCTTGTGCGAATTGTGACCGTAACCGCTTGAGTATACTGGCGTCCATGAGTGTCCGTAATATAATGAAGTCGTCAAAAATACTGGATTATCACATTAGTCATATATTTTGAACAAATGGTACAGTGGCCGACTTGGTGGTCGCTGATTCATAAACCAGACATACATCACAACACACTGGAGCTGTGTATTGGTAATTGATATGCATGTGGGTTTCAGTTCCCAACGATGTTAATACTATTTGACTGTTGGTTTTTGAAAAAAATGGTGCATACCTAGGAATGTTTGCGTTTCATGGACAATTATTGGTACGAGAGTATAAGGTATAACGTGAAGCTAGTGCTTAGTAGGAGACACGACATTTTGCAAATCGTTCGTTGGCTGAAAACGCTGCCAGGAGGTAATACAACTGACAATAGGTACCTATATCTTTTTCCATGCCGGTCGATACGCTTATCCTTCTTTCATAAACGGCACGTAGGTATAGGTACATAGCTTGCGCTTGCGCTGCGTGTGACATTGGGAGGTGTTTGAGCATGTCCTTCGCTACACACTGCCAATTTTCTTTACAGATTAGAACAGACAAAAAACAAAAAAAATGGATTGCGCAAAGCAGTGATTCAGCACAACACTGCAAGAAAAGACACTCGTAATTCAAACTTTCCTAGGTTTTGATGTATTACTACAAACTGGTCACCAGCCAACTCCTATGCACATTTAACGTTTAGTTACTAGCTTTAATTATAACCGTGCATTGAAAACTATCTTTCCCCGGCCATCAACAAATCACCCAGATACTGATCTTGTCTTGATGACTATGACATGACAGATTTTGATTAAATCAAGCAGTGATTCAGCACAACACTGCAAGAAAAGACACTCGTAATTCAAACTTTCCTAGGTTTTGATGTATTACAAACTGGTCACCAGCCAACTCCTATTCACATTTAACGTTTAGTTACTAGATTTAATTATAACCGTGCATTGAAAACTATCTTTTCCCCGGCCATCAACAAATCACCCAGATACTGATCTTGTCTTGATGACTATGACATGACAGATTTTGATTAAATCACAACACAGTGCATTAAGCGTGTAATTAGCCAATGGCTGGGAAAACGTTGACGTAGGAGTAAGGCAATATTCATTCAACCACTGATATAGTGATAAAACTACCGCCAGACGCCACTGACGCATACCAGGCAGTCCAGAAAAAACACTCCGGCGAAACAATCACCAATTCATTGCTGCCCTGTTATTTTTCAAATAAGAGCTACTTTTGACTTACCTATTTCATTTTGAAATAAACCATTTGGCAAGTTCTAAAGCTCCGCGACTGCTGCTGTCCTGTGAAATTTGAAATGAGCTGACCATGAAGAAAGAATGTCAGTAAAATGTCAAATGTAAGAAAGAACACAGTTTTGCATCTTTCATCAAATCTTCATTTTAAAGCATGGAGAAGGGAATTCCACTCCACATGTGATCTGCATTTAATGATGACATACCTTTATTCGTTTCATAATGCCGATGAGCTATAGACTGTGCTACTGCAATGGACAATATACACATATGCTCACGCTCTGCTAAACCACTTAACTATTTTGTTTTTAGTAGAGGAGAAATCGGAAACAAACAAACCAACAAGTATATGATTTTTATGCTCACGTATTGTATAAAAAATACAACCATCATCGTATCAGCTAGAATGATGAGCATGAATGCTACAAGTAGTAATATACAGACAGGTGAAAAAGTACGGAGAAACTCATGCTCATGGCCATGGTTAGTACGGCATACAAAGATGAGGAACAGGCCATGAACCTCATACAAGGTAAAATCATCAAAAAACCGTGTGTGAACGTAGTTGGGCAGTTTAGTCGTTGGGCTACCAAAATGAAAATACAGCCGGCAGGCCATTTATATGATGTACATGTGCATGGAAATATTTTATAGCAAGTTTTCACTTATTGATGATGCCCCGTCAAAAATGACTATTTTTCCGCAATGATGAAGTTTAGTAGATATTTTTATATTTTTACCAATAAACTGCCAACAAAACGTNAACAAAACGTTGTACACACCTGCGATTTTATTTCAATACGTATTGTTGAAGATAATTAATCATTTCTAAAAATTATAACGCAATTAAAGAGATTAACATTGCATTTTCGTGCACATGCATTCACGGAATTTACTTCGTCTTTGTGTAGTTGCTCATCTGTGTAAAAGTAAATATTAGGAAATGTGGAGCCTCCACTGTGGAGAAGAGGTGTCATGATACCCATGCCATAGGCGGTAAATCATTGATTGCAGAAGGAAGATGTATGTGTAGTAGTCAGTAGTGTAGTGTAGTCTGCATTTACAGAAACAGGCAGAAAGCAATAATATCAACACTACAAAACGTTTGAAGAATATTTTTAATTATGCTTTTATGTACATCATCAGATCGTCATTTTTCATTTGAGGAAGATGACTGCAAATAAACTATCAATACATAACCAGCGTGAGAAACATGTAGATAGTTTATGTATGAGCACAGCAAGCTAACAGTTTTAATTGTGTGGTGTTAGTGATATTATTATCGAATCGACATTTCATATTGTTCAATTGTTACAAGCGATTGTCATTGCGGAATGGAGAACGTGGACAGGACACTCGAGAACACTGAAACGGATCAATTTTACGATGCCAAAGAGTCGCAAAGTCCATCCCCTCCCCAGCTCCATGACAAGCAAAAGAAAAAACGAGGGGTTACGTTTAACGTAGGGACGGTTGATAGTGATGATGATAGTGACAGTTCCAACGAGGGATCAAAATCACAAAGCAAAGGAGCCACATCAAGTAAAAGTAAACTTAAAGTTGATAAAAATGCTCTGAAAAAGGAAAATTTGACGCAGATGATCTTGAAGAAGAAAGAATGTGATCGGAAAGCACATGAGGTTGTCTTGCGATTGATTGAGACTGATGTAGAAAAGGCGTTTCTTTTAGACAATGTAAATACCCTCTAATATTTCTTGTTAACAGTTTACATGTTTCAGTTGATATTGTTTCAATTAGCGATTATAATCATTGTGGCATTACGTTTCAGGCGATAAATATATCCAAACACCATTTGGACGATGTAATTGAAGAAAGAAAATTATCCCAAATGTGTGGTTGGGTTCTCTGTGATAAACCTATTAACCCGGAAAGAATTCCTAAGCAGCTTTACAGTATAAGAGGAAATAAAGTGTACGACATAAAGGAACGAAAAGTATGTTTTTCCCATTTTGGTTAAACCATTCCACGCTATATATATTCACTTTGTTAACAAATAAATATCGTATTAAAATGATGTTTCAGTCCTTCTGCGATGGGAAATGCTACGCTAAATCCGTCCATTTTAAAGCACAACTTTTAACGTCGCCTCTGTGGCTTCGGGATTTGGAGGAGAGTACTAGTTTTAATGTTTTAGATGACAACGAGACGAACGAACTTCACGGAGTAACTGTTTCATTATCAACAGTTAACCTAAGCGATGAATCTGAAGAAGAAAATCGTTTAGAAAAAGACCAAGAAAGTACAACCAGCAGTCCGCGAATGACAGAATCAAATATTCAATAATAATTTATTATAAAATATAATTTTTGCATTAAATTAAATGCAATCTCATTGTCTTGCTTAAGTATTAATTAAAATCTATTGTCGTAAATTTTCTGGATTAGTGCTATCGTTTTTATTTGTGTGTCTACAATATTCGAGTAATTTGTTGTAGTTGCTTGCGCATAAAATATTCCGCTGTCAGTGTCTTCCTTTTGGCCAACTTCAAAGTAAGGCTGAGGAATTAAATTAAATGATGTATCCAACAAACTTAAAGCCGGTTGGGAAACATTATTCTTGTACTCAATTTTTAGAGGGGTCATTCGTATGTCTAATCTTTCAAATTGTGGAACAATGGTGGCACCGTGTAGAGATATATCTAGATTTTCAGTGCACGACTCGAGTGTTTCGTTCAAGCAGTGCACTATTGCGCAAAGTTGCCATTCAAACCAATCCCTTTTGGCAGCCACCGTACGTTTCCCATCAAACACAATCAATTTCATTTCCCCCAAGTAGTCAGACGTAGACGCTACTTTGTATTCAACATTACAACAAAATAAATCATCATAACAAAGTGATGTTGTATTAGAATTCATATCGATACTTTTATGAGAGCAGTTTGACAAGTCTTCTCGTAACCAAAAATGATTTCCTATATTGTTGGGACTGTGAGATACTTTCCGTTGTTGCTGTTCCTTCCACACGTTTCTTTTATCCATAGCATCAGGGTAGATTGGTACAGCGCTAAAAATTAATTTTGTTCCCGAATTCGCATCAAACACATATTGCAACGCTCCCCAAACATTGCCAGAGTAAATTCCTGATCCCATACTCCCTCTATCCGGTTGATGATATCCCGATGCCAGAAGATTTGCTTTGTTACTTTGAGCCCACATGGCCTGTGCTTGAATTGCAGTAAGAAAAGGTAATTCATCTACCCATGCTGTTGGGAAAACAAAATTTCGCACTCCTCTATCTGCTATCATTTGCACTGCAGGATTTGCAAATAATATATCAAAACAGGTGAACATTCCAAACTCAACGCCAAAGTCAGTTTGAAACGTGACAAACTCCAACTCTGGATAGTCAAATTGTTGCTCAAAGTAAAGATGGAATTTCCGATACCTTTGAAGTTAAAAAGGTTTTCAAATGTGTAATGTTAATTGTTATAAATACTCATTAATATGAAGCACTTGTTTGATCTCAGCATTATCGTATGGCATAGATCCTTATTACTTGGCTATAATTGTTCCATTCCGGTCGAAAACAACATTGGTATTGTACTGATATACACCATCTGCTGGACAACTTTTATTTGCAGTGTCACTGCAATTTTCCACTTCCCCCAAATTTAACACTACGTACATTTGGTGTGTTCTCGCAGCACATGACAGCTCGTACAAAACCTGTAAAAAGTTTGCTTAGCAAGAAACCACAGACTGCGGTGATGAGTGTTACATAATTTTACCCTAGCTTCCTGAGAAGCAGAGTTGCTGTCATCACAAGGAGTTGCTCCATTGGCTGGAATTTCCACGAAATATTCTCTAGCTTTCTCCCTTTGTGGAGGTAGTTGAACCGTTGTTATCCCATATTCTGGGAAGACAATCATGTCTACATTCTGTTTAAATGACAATTTGAAAATATTACATTTCTCGCGGTCGCATTCCATGGCGTGTCAATTTCCTTCTGTTTACAATTTTGATTATATGCCAGAATTAAGGTCGAAAACATCATTGTTGGGTATTAGTTATAAATAAATGCAAACCTAAACTTACATGTCGATTTGCGTCCTCAATTAATTGAATGTAAGCGTTGACATTGCTAAGCAAAGCGTCACTTGCGCTTTGATTCCCAATTAGTATTGGCTTGTACTCCACAACTGCGGCAATGTATTCGAAACGATAGTGGTTCGCTCTTACCTGGAAATTTATGCATTTAAAACATATTATGCACATGTGTATCATATTTAACTTTAACTTGCGTGCTAGTAACATGAATTTTCTTTAAAATTTGCATAAGCTATAAAACTATTCTTTCAGTAGGCCCCAGAAATAAAACATTAAATTTATTGCTACAGAATAAACGTATGAACAGCAGGGAGTACTCATCGCAAAGGGATAAAACGAATTAATCGTCGTCCAAAAATGTGAGTATGCTATTTACATAACAATAATTTTGTTTGGAAACCCCATTGATTTTGAATTTTGAATGTTAAAAAGATTTACAACGCCTCAATTGTCAGTACCATACCTCAGCATTGTTTGTGTATTGTCCGCTAAAAGAAACAAATCGAACAGCAGGCACAAAACAAAAGAATATTACGAAAAAGGTGAAGTTAAATTTTTTTATATACATCATTTTCGTTATCGTTTCGAGGTCCGGTGTAATATTATCTGCACCGACGTGCTTATGGTATATGCAACAAATTTTAGTGTACACAATTTAAAGCAAATTAGGAATTGTGTCAGGTCGTTATAAAACATTCTTTAGCACTCCGTGAATAAATCAACAGTTTTTCCCAAGCACTCAAATCTATGTACAGTAGATATGCACACACAATTAAAACATGCTGAGTGCATCGTTTTGCTAAATACTATATATTTTTTTTTACATTTTTAACTAATCCTAGTGTGTAACCTGACACATAAACTTAAAGGATACTCCTAAGTTTATGCATACCGCCATTTTATTAAAACCGGCATGTTCAGGTTGTCCGAAACCAATCAA
>JAHZNE010004983.1:0-15984 GCA_027744055.1 Callyntrura sp. NNG-2020
GATGATTTAAAGCTGAGTCCGTACATTACTCGGGAACAGGCTGAGATGCGCCTTAAAGCCATAGGCGTAATTAAGCATACATTAAAAATATAATGAAACGAAACCTGATTTTTGTGACAGATGACGGTGCTCTCTCGTTTTCTTATTTTAGAACCTGGAAGAGACTCAACGGGAGATCGATTCTTTTGCTGCGGTAATCTGCACTGGATCAATGTTCAGTATGAATTTGAAAGAGAAAGCAAAGAGTAGCAATGTGAATGTGAACACTGCAAGACCTTCTACAAGTGGGGGCAGCACTAGTGGATTATCTAGACACGCACAGGTTCAGCTGCCCCGTCAGCAAATGAACCAGCAAACCAGAATTTATCCCACCGACGCAGGTTGTATGCCTGCTGGAGTGGTTTCTGGGAGCCAGATCCAGCCGACACAGGCAACGTCATCAGAAAATTACATTATTTGTGTAACCAATTACACCTCCTCTAATAATCTAGGTTGTGGTGGATCTGTCACCAACATACATCAACTTTCTGGGGAAACGGCTGCAACAACGAAATACAATGAAGAAAGAGGTAATAGTCGGGCAGTGGAACCAACAGCAAGAGCTGCTGCTGGGGGGTCGAACAAAAGGACTGGGTACTTTATGGCCACTTCCCCAGGTCAGGCGTCGGTGAGCGATGATTACGATTGGATTTCAGATTGATGTATGCCTCAGGAACGTTCACATTCATTTTCTTAGCCTACTTATCGCATTTTACCATTTTAATTTTTTGTGGGGTAATGCGACACATCTGGAATTTTATCCATGATTCTTATCAAGTGTAAAATGTTCATTAAGTGCTAATAAGCTTATTACATGTATAAGAGGCAATTTAAAGGCGAGTGTAATTAAAAAATTTGATACCGTCGTCAATTGTTCTCATCGTCTTGCAATAATTATTTACCGGGAAGCGTTGAGCAGTTCTTAAAAATGCCGTGAACTTTATTCCAATTTATTTAGAAATTTATCCCAACTACAGAACAAAACAGTTAATGGCCTATTGTACTAATTGTGACATCATCCCTTTTTCTATTAGATATCAAGCATTCCATGTACACAAAATTGTTCTTGGTGTCAACTTAAGTGCTGTTTCATTATAAAATTTTATTTCCCAATAATGCATATCGTTAGGATGGGTGCATTCTACTAAAAGGCAAGTAAAGTGCAAAATACACCATCATTTTTAGTTTTTGTTACGTTTTTATTGCATTCACACTCCTGCCCTTTCTTATCCTGTAAATTTTTGTCCTGCTCATGTGATCGAACTCACGAT
The DNA here is from genome assembly GCA_027744055.1 of Callyntrura sp. NNG-2020. Taxonomy (NCBI): domain Eukaryota; kingdom Metazoa; phylum Arthropoda; class Collembola; order Entomobryomorpha; family Paronellidae; genus Callyntrura; species Callyntrura sp. NNG-2020. The sequence goes on from JAHZNE010004983.1 coordinate 1,311, forward strand.
AAAAAAATTTTTTTTTGACACGGTGAGTCATCGTCATTCGTTATTTCAGTGAACCTCATGGAGAATATTACACCACATTACCAGCATCACTTACAAACAGTTACATTTTTCTTTCCTGTCCGACGTTCTTCATCTCTCTGAGTTAAAGATTATATCACCATCCTTCTTTGTTGTCCCTTCGGTATTTATGTAAAGCCTCTACTATAAACAAAACAAGTGGCAAATGGACCTTCTTTCTTCTTTCTAATGTGGTTTATTTTTTATATTACCAGTGAGTGAGACTCCATATCATTATCACGTTCGCAGATTTTAATACCAGCATGTATTTTTCTCGCCATTATCAAGTAGCATCATCATCACTCGTCGCGCAGAGTCAAAATCTTTATCGCCATTCCTCCTCACTAAATGTAACATTGTGCTTTCTTTTAGTCACCGTACAACCCACTGTGGGTTGAATGTGTATATCTTTTTTCCAAACATTTTTATTTTTACGCAGTACCAGTATCCATTAGCTGTTAAGTCAATCGCACTTAACCTACCACATCAGCATTTTCGCTGGGGTTTCAAATTTCACTGATTTCGTCATCATCTCCATATATATTCATTTTAGCGAGATGGGGTCGGTCTAAAATAATTTCGTATTTGTAGGCTTCCTAATAATAACCCTCCTTTAAGAATGTTCTCGTGAAAGGACAGTCTACTGTTTGAATGCATTACAAGGACACACATTGTAAAGAATACTGGTCGATTTTTCTTGTTCATTTACACATTGCCATGTAGTTTGGTAACCCCAAACTTCCATTTCCCAAGTCAGTGTTGCAGCCTCCCGTCCCCCCGTGCAAAATATCCCCCTATACAAGTTATCATAATATTGTCACGCATCTCCTCTCCTTTTAGTGATAGCAGCACTGGTTTATAATTTTTACATATCTTGTTGTTCTAGTGTGGTCTTTATTACTGATTATTATAACAAAGCGACAGCGACGATCGTAATCAACACAAGTGTAACAACTCTCTGAGAGATAACGACCGACTTTATACATGTCTTCATTTCCTACTGTCCGAATAAAAATACAATATTTTTAACTCGTTGTAGTATATATGGGTATGGGTAATTGCCGCATATCTAGGAATAATATGTCATTTTGTTTATTACTCCTCCTCTCAGTAGACGGTCTTTCAAGAAAGCTATAAAGAAACAGTAAAACTTTACTTTGTTCTTTTTATATTTTATATATTCGATATATACGTACTTTTCCTCATTGTATTTCCCCCGTACAACCTGCAAAGTATACATGTCTAGGTAGTTTTTTAATGCTTGTATATGTATATAAGCAAATTGCTTGCCTAAAGAGAATCTATCAGTTTAATTTTAGATGTGGTACGATGTGGCTGGGAAAAAAGTGCTTACTTTAATCAATCATTAACGGTTAAAAGTTAGTGTGTGTAGACAAGTTCTTTGAGATAAACTGATTTGAAGTTTACTAACTACAACTGAAGGGATCGTTTAACGGGAAAAGGACTGGGACTAGGCATGACAGTAGCGGTTCATTTTGCCCCATGTTAAAAACGTAACATGGGAGAAAGGGGATTTTGGCTTTTGACATGTAATTTTGATCAAACATTCTAAATGAACGAACCCCAAGTGACGTATAGGTGGAGGAACCTTGTTTAATTTGAAGGTGACAAAGTCGTTAAAATGTGAATGGTTATAGAGACTCAAGGATATAATTAATGTGTGCATTGTGTTTATCGACCTTGGGAAACAGTCGTAATTCTTCAGTGCTGAGATATTGTCGGCTCAAAAAGATTTTTCCCGTGAAACTTTATTCTGAGCAACATTAACTTTGTCGGTTGTAAGTGCACATTTTGATAGGTTATCATGTCTGGTAGACACGGGAGGCATTGTTGTAGAAATGGAAATTGTGGGGGGCGGGGCGATCGCAATAATGGTGGTGGTGGGCATCACCGTGTGTCACGACGGGACTATCGAAACAGGTTTCGAGATAACCGGGAATATTTGGGGATAGAGGATGAGGAGGAACGCAATTTATGGAGAATTAACGAAGTAAGAAACGTACTTCATTTTTTTCCTTTAATTGACACATAAGAATACAATGCAACTAACTGATATTGCTTATAAATTACCAGCATAAAAGTGAAAAAAGATAAAAGCCATACTTAAGTAAGAATTGTCGGATATCATATCGTCGTGTGTTGTCGTGTATAGTAAACATAACGAAACGTTAGCCTGGGTGCAGCTACGATGGCAGACGCGTAAACGGTTCTTTTAATACCAAAAATTTAATATTGTATGTTCGTTTTTAAATTCTATTTTAAATGATGTCGAAGCACAGACATGGCGGCGAATGCAGGTGAAAAGTTGCATAGATGCATGGTGCATGCAAGTCTTCGTTGTGTGACATATGATAATTATATGAATGTGATTTGATTAAAATATATTGAAGTGTACAACGGCAGGAGCTTAATATTGACATATATATCCAAATTTCCCAGCACGCCTTTCGACGGGTTGCCCGTCATCATGATTATCATCCTCGGGTGGGTTTACCCACAAGATATTCCCCGTTTTGGTCCCCATCAGACTGCCTCCTTAGTAGAGCATCGACCAGTGCAAATTCAAGGTCGGCTGTAATCTGTCCTGTTCATTTCCCAACTGCCGAACGCCCGGTTTCTCCGACACTTCAGCAAGAACCAAAGGAGGAGCGTCAATCGGATTCAGCAGAAAATGGGGATAACATGGAGGAGACAGAAAACCGTAATAGGGAGAGTGAAAGAAGTAATGATGGTAGTAGCAGTGAGGAGGAGGAAGGACAGATTGGGGGGCGTAATGATTATGGAGACAATGGGGTGGCAGACGAAACCGATTCCAATCAAGATGAAGAACATAAAGATGACGATTCTGTTAATGATGATAATGAGGAGGATAGCGAGGAAGAAGAATTTATACGATGTTAGCCTTTTAAAATACATTTAAAAAGCAATATTACATGTATAAGAAATTTAGCAATAAATTTAAAACAATCATTTTCTGCTTAAGTTGAAGAAAGCATTCGGTCACCAAGTCCCACTCCCCCACCAGAACACCGAGGTGGAGATAATAGTGGCAATGAAAGTTATGAAAATAACGAGAGAAACCACCTCACCGGTGGTTACAACAATGGAGGCAGTTCCGACGATACCAACTCGGTGGATATCGATGGTAAGGATGACAGCGATTCGCGCTCTCCTGGATGTACACCCCCACCAACTCCGAACCCCCTGCGACCAGTGTCGCCTAGCGAGATGGAATGGGTAGCTACTGCCCCATTAGATAATATATTTTCCGGAAATTCCTTTGAATCAACCTCGAGTTACTCCTCCTTTCGAGGTTCCAAAACGTTCACTGCGACAGAGGGGCACTCCACACCCCAATCTGCCCGCACTCCTGAAATTTTTAGAGGGTACTACAATATGCTCTTGGATTATGCCAATAATCCATCTCATCAGAGGGAAAATCAACCTTGGTGGTTGTCTCAAACCATCAAGGAAATGGTGGATAAATTGCTGAATGGAAACATCACATCCGACGCTGCTAATTTTTTCGAGCAAATGCGGAAGGCAGGAAACAAAGGGGAAGCACAATCATCTTCGTCGCTAACTGATCCAACGCCGTGCTTTTCCTTTTCCCCCGGACCTAATATGTATCCGCAACCGCTAAATGTTTATTGCAGCTATTGTAAGAAACGTAATAACATTTTAACCAGCATTCCTAAATTGTAACACAGCTAAAGAGCCAAAAGCCTTAATGTAAACATATATTTTTTTAGCGTTTTTGGCCAGGTGCATCCATTATGGTTACACTGCTCCTCCCAAAGCAGCTTACTCTTACGATGCTAACAATTCAAGAAGCGCTCATTCCCGTCAAGAGGGTAGAGGAGAAGCAGGTCCGGAAGGCTTCGGATCAGTTTCCACTGACATCTCACCTGGAACTTCCAAGAAACCCATAAATGTTTCAGAGAGTCCCAACTTTAGCTTCCCCTCAGGGATAGGTACAACTCTCACAGGTTCAGGTAAGCTTCCAGAGACCTTGTCTCTAACCGAAGGTGGCGGAAGGGGAAACAGTGTTATTACTACTACCACGGTTAATGGAGTTGAAAAGCGTATAGTTCGCAATTTGTTTGATAATCCTCCGGTAAAATCCGCATTCGCACAAGCCCCTCCGCCACTTTTGTCTCCCATTCGGGAAGCCCCAAAGAGTAGTCGAAAGGACAATGAACCTGTTGATGACTCTTTGCCGCTAAGTCCCTACAGTGCTGCAACGGAGGACGTGAGAAAATATAAAGAAATTGGGGTACTGTGACAAACTACCACACACAGTAATTTATTACTCTGTACTATTTAACTGGGTTTTATGATAATTTCGTGTTTCTCTTCTGGGATGTATAGCGTGCTGATGCGGAAAGAGAAATTGCTGCTTTGGCCAAAGCAAGACAGAATTCCAGCAAGGAACGTCTACCTTACCATGCAGCTCTGGACAATGCAATTGCTGGCCCGTCATCGTTCTTGGCTATTTTGAATAAAGCGAAGGGTGAGAAGCCTGATTTTTTACAAAATGATAATGACGAAAATGCGAGCTAGGATGAGCGTGTTATTCTATGTCGATTCTTTTTTCTTAGATGAAACATACTGGTAATTTTAGTAATTAAATACAAATGAATTTTTAAACTATTATAAACTATTATCTATAATCAATCAATTAACTAAAATTGAAATATCTGCGTACTTTGGTTAAAATGTTAATATTTATTTAAGTGTTAGTTATATATATAAAGGGTTAGGCAAAATAACTTCAGACAATTCGGATATGAAATTTTAACAAAAATTTTGCACATAACAAGCTATTACATAAACGAAAACAATATTTAATATGGAAGTTGGCACAAAACAACAATAAACATATTATTAGAATTATGCATTCCAGGTTTCTTGCTACTGAAATTATTTCGTTTTTGCCTTTTTCCCCTTTTTGAGTTTTTCCGAAGACGTAGTTGTTGCTGTGTTAGTGTGAGAAACATTCCCTTTGGACAGTGACTTCTCCCTTGATACATGTTTCCTTCCAATCTTTTGTTTATGCTTTTTTCCTCCTATTTCATGGTCACCTTTTTCAATTTGAGGAGAGTGACTCTTTCTTCCACTTCCATGATCATTTTTCTCGATTTCACGAGAGTGGCTCTTTCTTCCTATTTCAGCATGACTTTTCTTTTTTTCGTGAGGGTGATGCTCTTGTTGCGGAGCTGAATGCGCCATAAATGATTTCTTTTGTTTAACGGGGTCCAGTATTTCAGACCGTATTTTAGGTTTTGGTGTAGGTGACGCGGTGAAGGCAGTCTTTGGAACACTATAACGACTGATGCTATGAGGATGGGCTTTATCGTGAAGTCTTGATAGTCTGGCTTTATTGTACAAAAATTTAATTGGGTCCTTGACTTTTTCTTTTTTCTTGATGCTGGTTCTAGAAGCACTTGCACTTCCCAGTACTGAAGCAGTATATGTAGCGCGTTTTGTAGATGTTTGTTTGTGTAGGTCTGTGTTTTCGGAAGTCCCTTTAGCCAGTGTTGCTGTTGCGTTATTAGTGCGCCCCTCATCGTGTGTACTTGGATCATCCCCACCACCTACACATCAAAATCAGTTAAATGTGTACCATATCATGCCGTTTTAATTAATCTAAGAAGCAAATGAATATACATACCCGCGTCACCGTAAGATTGTCTGTGTGGTCGTTGTTGTTTTTGCTGTCGGGTGCTTTGTTCTTTGGCTCCGGCTTGTTGGTAGTCCTCTCCTAAATCGAAAATGTTCTTTTGTCTAGCCCTTTGTGGGCTAAAAATGCAGTCCGATTCTCCATTAGGATCGTAGGTCGTCACGACTAAAGCTTTGAGCAAATTCCAAAAATCCTGATAAAGGGCCGCCAAATGGATCATATCTTTGCTGTGTAACTCCAATACTTCCGTTACCACTTCCGCACGATACGACTTTCTATAGTACTCATTATGAAATAAACAAGGGAGCTTTCCAAACACATCTCCAACTTGGTAGACCTTTTTCAGCTCCATTGCCGGTGAATCGTTGGCCACTATACCAGACACATGTCCGCGGTAAACAATGAACAAGGAATTGCCAAGATCCCCCTCCTTCACAATGCAAATTCCTGGTAGATAAATGGAATGAGTAAGACGGGAAGCAACTTGACGTATAAAAACTGGATCCCCAGTGTTAAACATGAACACTTTATTCAAACAATCCAGGTAAATTGCATTGCAAACTTCTATGCGGAGGGTGGTTGGTAAAATGGCAGTGACCTCGTGATACATTCTACCCCTACATTTTTGCCATAGTACATTAAAATAGAGATTGGCTTGGTCTTGGCGAATAGCGGAGAGACCGACGTTGTTCAAGTATTTCTGTAAAGAACAGAAAGTTGATATAGATTATTTTATTTACATTTAGTTAATTTCCGTTTTTTTATTTCCCTTACCAGAAGAAGCTTCACTTGATACAAATATTCTCGGTGTGCTTTTGTGATGGAAGTCATGCCAGCTGTAAAACTCGACAAAATAATAGAGAGAATAAAGGCGCCTGCAAAGAAACACACTATTCCAACCACCATTTCTGCCGTGTTTTGAGGAACGATATCTCCAAATCCAGTAGTGGACACTACAGTAACAACCCAATAGAGAGAACGCAACCACCACTTCCATCGGTGCATGCGTGCGTCAGAATTAAAGTTAATATCGCGATTTTTAACATCTACAATAAAATTAAAAAAACATGTAAATGACTCATAAAGTATTTCCATTCCATCAGTCTCGACGTCTATTTCAACTTAAACTTACAAGAGTGCGTCCACGTGTATGTTTCCCCCGCAATATTTCCATTATCATCAATCGTAACACATGGTTCGTTTGCATATTTGTCCAAATCATGACAACTTGATATGGCGTAAAATAAACAAGCAATGTAGTGGGCCATTAAAAGAAAAGATGATACCGAGAGTTGTATTTTCAAGCGGAACGGGGAAACGGACAAATCATCCTTCTTTTTCAAGTAAAACGAGTAGTATCGGTACTAGGAGGAAACAATAATTTGTATCATTATAAATTCGTAAACGCAGAACAGAAGGGTGACAATTTTCCCAACAGGGCACTTACAAGTCTAAGTGTCCTAGAAGCAAGTAGAATCTCAGGAGATGTGTCGGAAATGAGTACTGGTAAAGAAGCGGCCAAATCCAGCCACATGCCATCCCAAGCAAACATGTAGTTGAGAATGATGGACACAAAGTCCTTTACATACAGGCCAAGGTCGTTTTCAAATGGCGTAATCATATTAACGATGATGAAGCTAAACAGAAAGTACTCGCAGTAAATGGCGAACACATGGATATCGTACAATATGCGTTCATCGTCATTTCTAGGTTTGTAGTTCTGATTCTCTGCGAGTTTCAGAAGTAGGTGATTACTCATGCAAAACTCAAACATGGCCAACGCGGGACAAATTAGGCAAAGAAGAAAGATACAGGTAAAATAGAGCTTAATGAAACCACAGTTGGGATGAATCAGGGGAGGGCAAATAGAGTATCTTCCAGTAAGCCTTTGAAAAGCAAATCAATAAAGGGTAAATAAAAATTATTAAAATAGAATAAGTTATATAAACTGGATATTATCGGAAACTTTACCGATTTCTCCGTCCTACAAAATAAAAAAAGGGCAAGGCTTCGTCATCTGACCCGAAGGAAAGAAACTGAGACAAAAGGTGAGCCACACGATTCTTAGCGCTAGTTTTAATCCAATCACCAGCCTCTTCTTCACTTAAATTCTCCTTGGCACTCACCACACTCTTGATTTCATTTGTTTTTGCCTGCAAAATGTCAATTTGCTTGTCCCTATCCTCTCCCACGAGTTCCTTCAAGCGGTCAATCATTTCGTAGATTTTGTATTCGAAGTAATCATAGTCGCCATTATTCAAAAGAGCGCTGAGAATTTCCTTTACTTTGGGGTAGCGTTCAATAAGGGCATCGAAATCTTTTCTGGCAATGACGAAAGTCTCCACGTTGGATGCCGCTATTGCAGTATATCTTCGTGATGCGAAACTTAACATGGAACTTTCACCAAGGGTTTCATAGTGCCCTAAAGTACATCCATAACTAAGTCGCTTGTCAGTGATCCATACTTTCCCGCTTACGATTATGTACATTTCATACTCCAGGTTGCCGTGTTTCATCAGACGCTCCCCTTTCAAAAAGTGCAATTTTTTCAGGTACAAACAAAGGGTGCGGAGAACGTTAGGAGTGAAATCACGGAAAACCGCCACCTTTCGCAAGGTTTCACCCACGTAGCTTCGAAATACATCAGATTCCAGCGAGGGATGGAGATCGTTAAACAAACGGCCGGGTTGAAGGCCTTTGGAACGCTTCCACATGTTGTTCAAGTGATCATGAACGGTGCTTTACAAAATGGCATATTGTTGTTGGTAGTTCATTTTAAATATTAATAAGTCTTAGTTATAAAAGGTATTATTTGGTGTTTGTTGTATTACCCTGTCAGTTTTCTACTAATTTTCTCCTTTTCCATTACGCGAATCAGCGTCTTCATTGCATCTGTATAACGAGCCCGTATTTCGTCCGAGTCTACCTCAGCAGCAGTCATGTCAGCAATAACACAACGCATAAACACGAAACCGAAAACAGCCATCAAAATTAAAAGAAGCAGCTCGGAAGGATTAAGTGTGCTACAAAACAAAATATAAAATTAGAATAGCATAAAGAATTTCACGTAATTTAAAACAGCGTTTCCGTTGCATTCATATTTATTACATCATGTCACCAAAGCCGATCTGAAAAATCAGGAAAAAAACATTATTATGACAAAACATTTGCATCAATACATTTACTGAAAATAATTACGTCATATTAATCACTTACGACCAAAATGACTTGCGAGACATAATATAAACCAAAAATCCATCGGTTTAAGACATCCCCCAAAACCTCTTCTGTTTTCGCGTAGTTCTTCCCTGAAGAATTAGAAAGTAGCAGTATTTTTAATATAAGTGTTAAATGCGCTAAGGAATTTGTCAGTCAATAGGACAAGACACATTTTGCATACCGAATTTTGTATTAGCCCAATGATCCAAACTACATGCTGGTAAGCGGTACTCATCTCCATCTACCCAGTCGTTAGCCTCCCACGGGCAGGCAATGTACAAGGCAACGGCTCCAACAATAGAGCACACCACCAATGTGAGGGAGACAAAAAGAACGAAGCTTGTTAAGAAATAAACATTAATTTTTTTAAATTGTGATTTCCATCAGATAACGCTTGAATGTAACTCTTACAGGATTGTGGTCCGCTGAACAAAGATACCATGTACAACAGAAAAAATCTGTGGTATTCGTTTCACTTGCATAAATCTAACCCATCTGAATTTTGTATACCAAGATGCTGCATACCCGTATCCCAAAATATCAGTAACTCCATAAATAACTAAAGACAACTCCAAGGGTGTACAGAAAATAACATCCATGAAGAAACTGCCTTCAAAAATGTACATTCCTGCTGTTTTAAGGGGGTGACTGATTAGCAATCCTGTTTTCGGTTGGTAATATCCCCAATGAAATTTGATGTAAACGTCCACATAGAAGAACGAGTCCAGGATCCACTGCCATAACCTCATGGTGGGGTTTCTCAAGTACATAAATGTTTCCATAAAAAGTAGCATGATCGTGATGCAGCTCACCAAGCTCATCCAGCAACTCCACCACTTGGCGAATTTCCCCACCGGATGTACCGTCCCATTTTCAAGAAAGCACCTCATGAATTTACCCAATCGAAACTCATCGAAAAAGCCGTCGTACTCTACATATTTTCGACCCTGTCTCCCCCGGTTGTCTTTGCTGGGTCGGAAGTACTTCCAGCTGGGTATTTCAATGTGGGCATCTACGTGGTGTTCTCGCTCTAATTGACTGTACTGATTGTACATGTCTTCAATATCGTCGTGATGAAGATCCTTTTCATCTTCAATTAAGTCTAGCAATTCCGTATCTTCTTCGAAAACGTCCAAGAGTTGTTCGTATGTTATTTCATACATATAACAGTAGCTCAAAGTCCAAATGGTGAAATGGCATGGTTCACCGAACAATAGATCTCTGATCCCGAAGTGGGCGGATGCTTCTAGAATATGCTTTGGTTCATTGAATTTATCATCGTAAATGCCACATGAACCGGACTGGATCATGTACAAAGCTCGGCGCACTTCCCCTCTGTGCAGGAACATGACATTTGGAGGGATGAGAAAGCGACGCATACAGTCAGCCATTTTGATGATATACTTTGGTTCCACTTTCTACAGATAAGAACAATGAGTAATATAACATTTTACAGAGCTGAAGTTGAAAGTAAACCTTTTAAGTTTTAGCTCGGCAGGAACCATTCGACCGATGTTAGAAATACAATATCAAGGTGAGCAAAATAACAGCTAATAAAATTCAAGCACTCACAGAAAATAGAGGAATTCCATCAAAGAGAACGACGTTGTCCGTGTAAAGATAATCGCTTTTAAGATAATCGGGTGCATCAAACAGAAAATGTACGATACCATGAGGTAGGTTGATCCCGTATCGAACTTGATGTTGTAACTCATAGTATTGGACTACACGTCGTTGCAAGGAGTCTGGCAACCGATAATACTCCATGAAGCGACGTACCGATACCAATTTCTGCTGAAACTCCAATCTGGGTTTAACTATACAGCTCAATGCCGAAGTCAGCACGGACGTGTAGTAACAAATGAGGAAAAATCCCACAAGAGTAAACACAATAGCCCACGTCATTTCTGTAGGATTTTGCGGAGAAAAATCTCCGAAACCTGCGGAGGTCAGGGTGGCTGAGGCATAATAGAAAGAAACTAGGTACGGATTGTTGGAAGATAGAGAATGCACCGTAATGCTGTCGTCAACAAATTCCGCGTCTGCCCGGAGAATGTAAGACCACAGCCAGTTCACTGTTTTTGTACAGTCTCGCTCCCCAGTACTGCTTGATCCATGAGAGTGCGAGTTGGTTTTGTGTCCTCTGTGTATAATTCAGCAACAAAGACCAAATAAACAAATTATATACTTACATTTATACCATAAAAACACATTTTGAATATTCATTTTCCAACCCGGTGGTTGCCTCCTCCAAAGAGCAGGCCTGAATAAAAACGGTACAGGCAATGAAGTGGATACCGTAAACAATTACGAGACAAGTTTGCATCAAACGAAACCAAAACACGTGTTTCGGATGCACATTGTCCATATAATTCAGATAACGAATAGCCTGAAACAAAAAGAACAGATTAACAGAAAAAACTATAATTTAACACGGATATATATAACACGCGTCAGAATAATTTAGAAAGTTATATTGTTCCTTAAACTCACCTTCCATATCTTTGTTGACTTAATGACTACGTTAACTTGTTTGATTATTTCATTGTAATGCTGGAAAAAGGAGAGGGGGAGAGCTGAAATGACGTCCAGGTAAAACTCAAAACTCTTCTTTTTAGTGTCCAAACCATCCCGAAACTTGTAATACAGTCCTTCGACGGGAGCCCCGCCCAAAATTTCCACAAACACGTCCACTATGTATACTACATCGTTCAAGTATTCCATAACACTGCCCGCTTTGCACACATAAAACTCTATCTAATAATTTAGATAAAAACACGGGTTTAGTACGTATGAGAGCATAAAATTTTGTTGGGTTAGTTGTTAGATAGCAATAAATTGTATACCAACGAAGATGTGTTGAACGCCAAACAGTAAGGTGCGTAGAATCCATACATGAGGGAACAAATAAGAATGGTCATGTTCCATACATGAATAAATGTAATATCTGAGGATAATATTTCCGGAACAACACAAGAAATGTAGGGAGTCACATGATTCTTTCTAGCAACAGTGTCTTCACATGGGTAGTTGAATATTACAAACTCCTCCGCATCCAAGATAACATCCTCTGTGATAATGTCATTGAAGCCGTATCCCCATCTCATTGAACAAAATGGCCACTGAGGAGTCATATCAATTGGCGATTCCTTCACTTTATGCGCGAAAATCTGCTTGGATTTGCTGATGAATTTTGCGTGTGCCTCAGGACGAATTTCCACCCAACAAACAGGATCTTCCCCTTTCATTTCATAGAAGAAGTACATACCATTTATTTTTGATAGGCAGCGTGAGCGTAAAATGTTAAGCTCGTTCTGAAACTTGTTAAAAAGTATCATGAGCTCTTCCTTGTCTAGACACATTATCTGACAGCAGCTCCGAGTTTCTACTGATATCGTGTAAGGGCATGAGAAAAAGAGGTTTGTTTCTCCAATAATCGAACCGGCACGAAGTATGGCAGCTTTTTTAGCCGTGTCGTGTTTGGACATTGCTTGGCATTCCCCTTGGATAATGTAGTACATTTTGTTGGCGTAACCACCGAATCGACAGACTATCATGCCAGGATTATATAAAGCAATGGTGATGATTTTTGAAACGGAACGGAGAAACGCCTCGTCCAGACCATGGAATAGATATGACTTGCTAAACATTTCTAGGCAAATGTCGTAGGAAATGTCTTCCTGAAAGGAGTGTGGGAGAAGCTGCATAAAGAGCACACGGTCGACACCTTCCCGGTAGGTCCACAAACATTTGTAGTACTGTTCCACTTTGGAAATGAAAAAATCTCCCATGTTTGCATTTTTCTAAAATGTAACACAGTATTGATTACACATACGAGTCAATCCAAAATTTTGTTTGTCCAAACGTATCTGGTGCTCATAAACTAATTGCACATACCAACGACAACTTTATCCCATCTAAACGATGGAACATGTCCAGTCTGGCTCCATCCAACTGCAAGCAAAAGCTGGTAATTTGACTTTGAAAGTATCCAGACAAGAAAATGGCACCAATAAGCATGAAAAATATACTGCCAGACATCTCGCCTTCCGTGTTCGGTGATATATCTCCATATCCAACAGTCGTTACAACCACAGTCGCAAAATTGGTTGTTAACAGGAAGAATCCGATGGATGTATCGGTCATCTCGTTATTCAAAAAATTAGACGCCCACGTACCTTTAAGATGCTCCCTGTTTCGGGTAAGAAGAAAATATTCCAACTCTTCCTGAAAATATAAAAGCCATGTACAACTTAAATACAAATGAATCCTTTTCTCAATAACATCGTAACTTTTATGTGTATTGTTTCTAAAAAAAATAAATTAATAACCAAATGAGTAAACCAGAAATAAGCGACAGAAACGATCAGGATAAATGCCAGATATATCAACGTGAATTTAACGACAAATATAATTGTTTCATAGAGCAATCCATTGGCTTCAAGCTCCCCTGTTCCCAAAAAACCGTATGACGGTGTTAGAAGAAGTAATAAAAAACAAGGAAACAACATTTAAGACTTTAAAGTATTTTTCAGCTTATTATTTACAAACAATTTAGTCACTCACAAAAAAACAGCGCCACCCGGTAAACTCGTAATAGAGTAGGGATTCTGAAATTAGACAATTATGGTGAAACGAAGAGCGAAAAAACTCGCGTAGCATTTAGAAATACTGAGGAAGAAAATTAAACGTACTGCCACCATTCGATAGCACCAAGATCATCAAAGGTCAGTTCCTCGTACGGCTTCTGAAGCAGAGGTATGTAATACAGGGGGGCGATACTTATTATATCCAGCATACAATAATGGAGTTTATACGGAACTAAAAATATAACAAAAATAAAAATTATTTAGTTCCCAAAATACGTCTCACCACCGTTTTCCATTAATTATAACATTTTAGTTTACTGTAATTTACACATAAAGACCAAGCATCTTGCTTGATTAAAATGGCGCCACTCTTCAACTAACACCCGCAAAATCACATCAATCCCGTAAATTAAATCCAGGCCGTACACCAGCGCTGCAACTTTGGGATCGTGGACGTTGAAAAAGCAGTCGTAAGGAAACAAAGCCAAGTTGAGAACCAAGAGGGTCGTCGTAATTGTTTCGTAGTACATCGAATAACGACAAAGAAATCCAATTAATTTGGGCATTTTCACTGGTTCTATGGTATAACATTTTGACCTATACTCAGCTGAAATGCTGCTGGCCGTGGTTGCAGCATTAGAAGCCATAGTGTGTTTCTGTGGATCTGTACCCCCCACTTTACTATGATTATCAGAGCTTCCTACTTCATGAGGTGTCATTTTGATGGCTGATGGAGTCAAAATTGGGGGAGGGATTTTATCAATTTCTCACTACACACAGGTTTATGGGGTATTATTCAGAACAAAATCAACATGTGATTTTAACTAAAAGTAAATTAAACGCAAAATTTTAAGAAAAAAAAAGAAAACAATTCGCACGTAATAGTAATTTTCAAACTGGAGTTATCAAAGCTAGAGCATTGGAATTTGGAATGAATTTGAACTTCGTGAATGAGATGAAAATGAATGAATCTGTTTTTCTGTCTGTTACTTATCTGTTTTTTTAAAGAAAAGACAGTTCTGTCTTTCTAAAGACAAGGTTACAATCGAAGGCAATGAATGAATTTTCACTTTGGATTATAGCATATGCAAAGGTAAAGGTTATC
>JAHZNE010004984.1:0-16008 GCA_027744055.1 Callyntrura sp. NNG-2020
GGTTTTAAATAAATTCTAGTGACAAATTTCATTACCGGCGACACAAGGTCCTATCGGAGATGCTAAGAATAGTTGCCCTTTTCCACAAATACATACCTGGTATACTTCCGGTTTGGATCGTCTGGAATTTCCAGGTGGAACTTTGGGACGGGTGGAAGCAGTAAGCATTTTGGGAAACAGAATGGTGGGCGCGTCTAAAGTGATCTGGAAATAAATTGTACACATATTATATCAAATTGCGCTACACCGGCAACATAATTGAAAAGAATTTGGTAATTTTAAATTTGTACCGAGCCAGTTTTGGACTGCAGCTTAAATTCTCCCAAGGACTGGGCTGTAATACCCCCCGCCCTGGATTCAATGTGTATCCCGTGTCCCCCTAAAACTTTCACTTGTTTCGTGGGGGACTCCAGTCTTAAATTCTGCCCTGCCTCGGGTCGTACCAAGGGAGTTTGCAAATTTCCGTGGATGACAGTCCCCCCTTCAGTGGAAATGCGAACGACATCGGCGCCCAGGGTCACCTCTCTCTTGTCCGTGCCAAACAGGAGGTGACCCTGCGGACTCCACACTTTCACTGACGGGGCGGACATTTCAAAACGGTCCTCCCCCAAAAACAACTTGCTATAAACTCGGTCTTCACTCCCCGCCGAAAAGAGCGTTAGATTTTTGGACGACTCCACTTGAATGGGCTGGCCCTTCCGGGAACTGAATTTTGTGGCGACCAACTTATCCAAGACGAGGGCCTCTCGTCGAATTTGAATACCTCCAGGGATGATCTTCAAAGGTCCCATGCCATTCTAAAAAAAAATTCCTCCAGTTGATTACACACCCATTCAAATTTAATTTTAAATCTTCAAAAAATGACGCTCACCGCCGAAAAGTGCAAAACTTTGATCATCCACAGCGTCATGACCAAGTTGATCACAACCACTATCAAAAGGAGGGTTAACGTAAACAAGAGGCATTTCCTGCGCCACCCGGACAGACCCACCAGGTAGTTTTCTGTTTGTTTGCTCATTTTTAATTTTTACTTTCCACGTCTCCTTACATCACTCAACACAACTTGTCATTATCCACAGTGCCACTTACAAATGCGTTGCCATTTTCTTACACGGTAAATTCCTGTCTTCCTTTGCCCCATAGCACGTAAAATATATGGGGGAACCCAGAGCTCCTACTCTGTGCAAGGCAGAAACACAACTACGGCCCAACTCCCAGTGTGCTCCCCCTGAGAAAGCCTTTCCCAGCAGCGGAGAGAGAAAGCACACACTGCAGAATCCCGGCCCGGTGGGGTCTTATATGGTAGAGNGAGAAAGCCTTTCCCAGCAGCGGAGAGAGAAAGCACACACTGCAGAATCCCGGCCCGGTGGGGTCTTATATGGTAGAGGTGGCTCAACTTGCAAAAACCGGATGTGCTACAATCCTAAGGGTGAATCAATATCGCGGTATTACAGCCCTACTAGGTCAACTTTGGGGCATTTTGCAACAAATAGAGACTCTCAATTCTTTACTGGAACTGCGTATATGAACAGGTCGATATTAAGTTGGGGTAAGTCAAGTAAAATATTTCTACAGAGAAATAACTGCTTGTGTTTTGTTTCAAAATTATTCTAGTATTAAGCATTCACCCCACTCCCGGAGAAATTCCTTCAAATTGACTTGAAAGTGCTCTGGCTATGTTTTGCAAAACACTGGAAACAAAATATTTATTAAACCTACATTACTGCCAAATGATAAATCAAAGGAAGTTTTCATTTGCCTAGGAAAGAAGATGATTAAAAAGCGTAAGAGAAAGTTCTCTGTCATTCTCCCCAATGACTTTCACCCTTGGATGAACCCTTTGTTGGTTTACGCTATGGTTTGATAAACCCACAAATTAAACGGGGAAAGTAGAATTAAAATGAAGAAGAAATTCAAATATTTACTGCTACAGAATAAAAAAACAAAATGTTTATTTTTGGAGTGACGTGACATGATCAAACAAAAATGGCAAAATTTTGATGAAATATTCCGACTAGCTACACTGGATTTTGAAAAAAGTCATTTACTCACATTTCCCGGACAAAGTGTACAGGACGACACGGAGGCAAATATTGCCAATTTGAGCGCGTCTCCTTCCCTCTTGGGGTATACTGAAGAACAAATTTGCGTTAGGGTAAATTAAAGTTGATAGAAAGAACCTATTATAATTATAGATAGATAGAATATTATTCATATATTTAGATTCAAATGCATATTCCTCTATAAATGAGCGGCTTCATCATTACTCATCCGAGTTCCCAGGAAATTAAGCTGTCGTCCTGTCGATTTTAGCAGGGACATAAAGTAACTTAATAAAACAACATCTCTCTGCTCGTCATTAACCGGAACACAGGCACCTCTACGCGCGTTTGCTGTCATTTCACCTCCATCCTAACCTGATGAGTTTACTAATAGAAAAGGAAATTGAACGGGAAGGGGGATTAACACGCAAATACTCGCTGCTCCATGGACAGTTGATGTGTGTAAGTTATTAATACAAATTTCGTATTTTGTGGGGCATCTAAACTCCCTTTTTGTCTTTTGAAATGCGTCCATACTGACGTCAACTACTGAGATGAAAGGTGTTTCATGTTGTCGGAAATGAGGAAATTTACACGCGCGTTTCTTTTAAAACATTTGAAGAGCACGCGACATATTTTAAGAGTGACAGTGTCACTACTTCGCTCTCCATGGTTCTGAATTAACAACTTCTTGGCCACATTAATAGGTGTCTCCCCTCCCTAAGTGACAGATGACAGGCGTCATACAAATTTAAAGTATATCTGTTCCACGTTCATTTTCTTAATACTGACACCCCACCTGACAAAATTATATATTATATCGGTGAAAATCGTTAAAGCGAATTAATGATGGTCCTCTTCCATGGCAGGGTTGCGTCAGTTTTGAATGTTAAATACTACTCGTATATAGGAACGGAGAGTTACCCCAATTCTTCCTTCCTATCCTTGAATAGCTACAACGACGGAAAATGAAAACAGTCTATCTTTAAAAATGTACCTAAATACGAATGTTCCAAAACGAACAGAGTCGACGTTCCTTTCTCGGCTTGCCCGTGAAACCCCGAGTTACTTTCTTCGTTCCGGGACGGAAGAAGGCATTTAGGGACTTAAGGGTACGTAAACCCTTTATCAGGAAAAATACTATACTGCAACGATATGGCAGAATGATATCCCTTGCGTTATACGCCTTAGTTTCCTGTTGTCTTACGGGGAGAGGGTTGTCTGCTTAAAATATTACGCCGATATTATCTCTGATGCGGCTATATTCAACACAATTTGTATTTATTTTTGCTAGAATCATTTTTATCATGTACGCCTGCATGGAACACAGCGTTTCATTTCCCATGCAACAGACAGTTGGCTGAACGTTGCTCAGATACAGTTTGATTGGGAGTGAATGATCATTGATCAAGCTCATTATAGCCAGAAAACCTCTGCTGGTTTCACGAGCAGCCACTTGCCTTCATTCAGCCACTTTATGAGTCCACAGCAGAGAAAAAAATGTCAGGGTCATATTAATCAAAGCTGGGATACCAACAGATGATTTCATGCAAGGAAATGCTAGAGTGATGCTGTTTAATAAAAAAATATATGTTTTTCAGACTCCGCAGCACTGACTTTGAGAATCTGTATAAAATTTGACTAAATTTCTACCCAAGTGTAACCATGGATAATATTGTGAGACCCGAGCTTCTAGAAAAAATTGCCCGCCGTCAGGAGGAACGGTCAGCGTCTTTTGAGGCGTTGAAAATCACCCATAAATTAGACGACACAGAAATCGCGATTACCAAATTGTCCGTTTTGGAGCTCCTCCGAAAATTGGAGGCGAGAGACCTCTCATCTTCGGAGGTTCTCCGCGCCTTTACCGCTAAAGCGTTAGAAGTGACGGAAAAGTTTAATTGTGTCACGGAATTTATCCCGGCCGCTGCCAAATGGGCGGCGGAGTTGGACGACAAAGCGAAAAATAAGGAGGTTCCGCTGGGACCTTTGCACGGTCTTCCGATCGCCATTAAAGATGACCTGGACGTGGAAGGCATGGACTCCACCCTGGGATACGCACATAATTTGTACCATCCCGCCAAAACGTCGGCGGTTCTTATTCAGGTGCTCAGGAGGCAAGGGGCCGTGCCATTTTGCAAAACAAATCTGCCCCAGTCCATCCTCAGTTTTGGAAGGTAACTTTTTCTTCCCCATTTTAAAAATGTAAAGATGATAAGACTAAGGCTCTGATAACGTTCCAGCGATAACCCTATTTACGGCTGGGTCAAAAATGCCTTGCGGTCCGAGTTAGCGCCCGGAGGGTCCAGCTCCGGCTCCGCTTGTATTGTCGCGGGTGGTGGAGCCCCCCTAGCAACAGGGTGTGACCTGGGGGGCTCTTTGTGCTGTCCCTCGCATTACCACGGGTTATCTACTTTGAAGGGGACTACCAATCGGTTAAGTGAAAAGGGAATGACGGAAGCAGTACCGATTATTACTCGTAAGTACCCTTAGCCCTTGTACCCTTAAAAATAGTCACCCTTTAAGTTACTAAGGTGTACCCTTGCAGAACGGGGAGTCCCTGGCATCATTGCGCCCACCGCGGAAACGCTGGCCTTCGTATGGAAGTGCCTACTGGAGGGTACCCTTCAGAATCAGCTGGACCCTATGGCAGTACCTCTCCCTTGGAACGAAAATCTCTTTTCGTCTTGTGCAAAACTCCGCCTGGGATATTTCACTTCTCTCCCGTTTCTCCCCGCCACTCCCGACACGCAAAAGACCGTCATCTCCGCTCGGGATGCGCTCCGAAGGGAAGGTCATTCCGTGGTGTCCTTCCAATTACCAGATGACTACGCCTACATGGAAAACATCTGCTGTAAAATGCTCGGTCACACAGAAACTGCCTGGCTGAAAAAGAAATTTGAGGGGGAGCCTCTGGCAACTTGCACCCGGGAATTTATAACGGCGTTACGATCCCCCCATGTTTTTGGGGCGATGAATACCGAGAATATGAGCCGCCGTGCAAAAATACTGTTTTCGCAAATGGGGCAAAATGATGGTGCTATACCGAGTGGAGTGTACCATAAGCGGCCGCTGGTTAGAGATATTTTGGAAAGGATGGAGAGAGCTGGGGTGGATTTGTTGTTGGGACCCGCATTTCCTCATCCTGCCGTGAAGCTGGAGTATGGACATCGCACTATGGGTAATATATACACACATATACTGTTGCAAATAGGAGGCATTGCAATTGGAACTTATTTGGTTGGCAGCCTCGGTCGTGTACGCGGTGATCTGGAACATCATTGATTTTCCTGCTGGTAGCGTAAGGTAAGGTGTGCATAGGTTACGGAACAGGGGGGACGGGGGGACATGCCCCCCATCATTCGGCCATTTACATTAGCAGGATGGGAAGGGGAGGGACTATAAAGAACTACAGGATAGGTTTATTCCCCTTGTCCCCCCTGTTCCGACACCCTGGAATGTATGTAAAGTACTGAAGTTGTGCTACCGTTCACTGCTTTTGTTAATTTTTCGTTTCTCCCTCCCCGGTTGTTAGGTTCGGTACCGAAAGTGCTTCCAGCATTGATTCCTACGATGACGAAGGGGACCCTGTCTTAAAGGAACTTAAAGAAGTAACGGTGGTTTCATTTAACCGCGTAAGCTTGTGTCAGATTTTTATTTAAAACATGGCATATTTGATTCTGTTGTTTATTGTAGGCTCTTCGGGACTCGGCTGGAATGCCAATAAATGTGCAAGTTATCGGGAAGCCGTATAAGGAAGAGGAAGTGCTAAGAGCTTTGGTGGAAATTGAGAAACTCCGAAATTGAATACTAAAGATTGGGAAGAAAATTCAATTGTCACTTCTTCGATTATTACGCTGCTTGCAAAGTGTTTTGTAAATTATAGCTATACATGTCCTTAATGTAACTTGACTAGTGTACGCCTTCTGCAAAATAATAGCTTGATATTGCAATTGTCTACGAAAATATCTAATTTTTTATCGGCTTCAAAACAAACACGGCGCCACGGTATCCTATTTAGCTCTAAGGGTGTTGTGTTCCCAAGTGGGAAATGTTTACTGGAATTTTAAATGTGACAAGAAAAGTGGGTGACAGCAATTCTTTCATTAAAGCTTCTCAATGACCAGAAATAATGGAATATGCAAAATGGATATGACAGGCAATAACTGTATAACTACAGCTTGTAATTCGCCTAAAATTGGCATGTTATTTGCGCCGTTGATTGGTGTTGCTATTTTTATTGATTATACAAGACTATTGATTAAACGCTTACCTTTTTGTCTTTTGTCCTAATATATTCCTGTTTAACCAAACTAGGGGTTATTAAATTGTAGAGAGTTGCTCTCATCCTTAGCCCATTCGTTTACAGACAAATTGTCTTGTAGTTAATGAAATTAAACCTTGAAATGTGTAAATTTTTTGTTTAAAAATAAAAACCCCCAGAAAAATATATTTTTGCCTACAGCAATTATGTTATCCATATTGAATTCAACGTCAGAATGAAAAGTCCTCTACAATATACAAATTATGCACAATAAGTACACCCATAAAAGTTATTACACCATCCAACGTGAAAAGGGCGAAACAAAAGGGAATTTTTGTGCACGTTTCAACTGTCACTTTGAATTGATGTCCCCACAAAAGAAAAAAGTTGCCAAAGAAATCCTATTATTCGAGAGGGTTTCCCTTTACAAGATTATTGTATGACTCCACTCCTGCCACAACAGAAAAGAGGAACATGTCTGGAAAGCTCATAATAGCTCTTTTATGTTTGTTTGCACAATGGCTAATTAAAATAGTTCTAACTGCCGAGAGAAAATGCGTGAAAAAGGGAGAAAGTTCTACTTTCATTTTCCCTTTGTCCTTGTTGTTCATGCGTGGGTAGCCTCTGCAACACAAGCTGTTTTTAATGTGCGTATATCTCAACGCAGACACACAAGGAAGACACCAAATGAAGACAAGATGACCCCCGGGGAAAGAAAGATATGAAACTGGGAGACAGAAGGTGTTTAGTCTTCTATTTTCTTTTCAAATCTCCAACAACCCATCAACAAAGAACTTCCGCGGTAGTAGACAACAGCTCTGCTTCTTTTTCTCGCAGTCACTTTTCTTCCCTTTTAATCAAGTCAACTGGGAAATGCGATAATTTGCCTTTTCAAATCATTTTCTTGATGGGGGAAAGAATAAAAAGTTTCTGGTATTACGGCGCCGTGCTAATGGACATCTCCTGTTGAGACTCGGTGGGAATGGGAGAGCTACAATTATTACTCTAGTATTTTCTGGGAATTGTTTTTACATATGGCGACCAGAAAACTAGGAAGGATATATCACACTCAAGTATAGGGAAGTTATTCTATTTTGGGTGGTTTAATCATATGTCCATTTTTAGGAAGTTTTCCAATTGCATATAATCCTCTCGGTGAAATAGTTATGCGAATGCGAAGAGAACTCACGGAAGAGAAAATTACTACAAAAGGAAATTTGCAATTAATTGAAATAAGCATTTTATACCGTATATAGCACAGCCTTCGGAGATCCGCTTTTGTTGAAAATTTTCATCACGTAAAATAAACTCGATCAATCCTTCAGATTTAGATAGGATTGGGAGTAATTGTATCCATGCTAATATTGTTATCTGGCTTATACTTCCCTATCACATGACAAACGTAGGAGCAGCTATATGTTCGGAAACGAAAATAGAAAATTATTTAATTATCATGTTAAGTTAAGCAAGATTTGGGCAGCATATTTTGTAACTGCATTGTAATTTGATACTATTCTACTTAAATTAGAAGGGATCATGTTATATTCAACTGTAAACTGTACGAAAAGTGGTGAACCCAAACATGAACGAAATTTGAGCTCAAAGCGCTCCTAATTACTGAAGCACCTGATGTGTAGAGGTCTGACCACAGCGGATCTCACATTAAATTTGCATATGCCCTGTACGAAACGGAGTAGTTTATATTTGCATTTCTCTACCTGTAGCATTTGTTTGTTGTGAAATATAACTAAAGCTAACTGAAGGACGTATAAATTAGAATTGACAAAAATATAAAAAATAAGGAGCATTTTCGGTTTTCATAC
The DNA here is from genome assembly GCA_027744055.1 of Callyntrura sp. NNG-2020. Lineage (NCBI taxonomy): Eukaryota > Metazoa > Arthropoda > Collembola > Entomobryomorpha > Paronellidae > Callyntrura > Callyntrura sp. NNG-2020. Next base: position 8,127 of record JAHZNE010004984.1, read on the forward strand.
AGTTACGATCTAAACACTCTGTAGTGCTGCTACTCGTTGCTGGTAAGCCACACATTTCTCCCACCATTGTAGAGTATAACGAACCATCTTGAAGTTTCTGCCACATCAGTATACATTGTAAGATGATGCAAAAGCTCTTACGTGCTAATGTAAATTGTATTTTTTGTAAACCTTTCCCCCGCTAAATGCCGCACTCCACACAGAGGCCATTAACAAAAGGAGTAAATCCCGGTGGAATCCGCGTTCATGTCGGTACATCAAAAAAGTTTCTCAATTCAACATAAGAACGAAGAAAGAAAATCCTTTCGAAGGCGCTTTCAGAAGGAGTCTGGAGACCGGGCTGGGGTATATCAAAACATTAGGGGGGATATTGTGAAGAGTTTTGATGATGAAAGTACAAGTGTAAATACGGATTATGGTTGTAACACGAGGGAATAATAGGCTCTTTCTGGTTTAACGAACAAAATCCGACGCAAATAGTGTGGTAAACGGGGCTAGCACTCTGGGGTAGTCTACCTATGATGTCTTTAAAAGTACGGTTGATGTAATTGTACGCACAGCTCTTCCTAAGAGGTGCTTAATGTTTAAAGCTCAAGGTGAATACCGTAGTATAGACACTACTAGACTGTAACGTAATCTCTTTGGAAACTGTCTCGCCGAATACATCTAGTGGGGAAACAGGATGGTACACAATTTTTGGGAAAACGACTTAGGCTTACCTTATAATGCTTTATACAACTTCCTTGTAAACAATTTAACCATAATTTGCACACCTACTGGCGGTATGTCAAATAGAGCAAATTACTTGAAATCTTGTCCAGAATTTAGGTAGGCAATAAAAAACTATTTATTAGTTTAAAGAATTTTTAAAAGTTTAAATGGCATTAGTTTGTGAATAATAAATAAGTTTACATCATCAATTAAATGTTTTTAAATGCACATTTATATCTGTACTGTGTAACGGATCCACCGGTATATATAACGTCGGAAAGTCATTTTTGTCAGAATGAACGTCATGTTGCGATATTTTGATTGTTGTTCTCTGCAAAATGCAAAGTTGTAACTTTAAATCTTTAACTTCCAAGAACCAGAGCATCAGTAAAAGATAGAGTATATTGGTTGTTTTAGAAATGTGTGATTTGTCCGTCTATTTCCCTTTTTCCAAGATTTTTTTTGTGTGGAGTTTACGTTTTAGAACGTTTTGTTACGATACCAGAATTTAAAGCTGAATCAAACGGAATCTTAATTTTCTCCAGGGATTCAAAGTAGAAAAGACGAACACACCAAAGCACACCGCTGCACATTTACTCTAACGCTTGCTCTATGTTTCACTTGTGGTAACATCATTCCAAACAACGCCAAAACGTTGTGTTGTTGGTATCAATGCAAGCAACACTTATAATCACGCCGACAAATATGCTATTCATGTTTTGTTTGCATTCAACAACGTTTCCAGATTTTCTTAAAATTCCTTTTTCCTTGGTGTTATTTTTCTTTGAACTTCTCTGTTTATTCCCCAGGTAAATATTATCCTCCAAAGTAGTGTAACCGCTCACTTGAGATAGACTGCTGTTACGTCTAGCATCCAAACAATTACTCTGTACGGTTTACCTCAATACAACGTTATAGTATGCACCGCAGTAGTTTGTGCTCCTTTATAAGCTCCCATTTCAAATTCTGTGTAGCATCTCCAGATCTCAGAAAGATCTTTCGTAAACATGCAAAATCACCTTTAATACTCTTCCGGATCCTTGGATGTTGCTGGCAGGTCACGTTTCAGAAAACCTTGTAAAGACTTTGCGTCTTCGTCCTTTGCCAATTTCAAAAAAGAAATGTACCACTTTTTGTCTGGTTGTATATTATTGTAGCAAATATTACCCTGAAATCAGTATAATTGGCCCAAGAGGAGCATACGATTGTCAATGTTTTACGTGCAACAGCATAAATAGGAAGGAACACTTTCCCTTTCGTGGGAATTCCGTTTATTGTGTCTACCATTGAAAAGAACGGTGGGAATATTTATGACTATTTTACCCACAACCACGTTGTATTTCCAACTTTTCCGGAAATCCTCCATCTTCCCTTGGGTTAGGTGTTACTTTCACCGGGGAAAGTTGAACGTTGATCTGAGGTTTACGTTTAACCATGTATTGATGGCTATGGCTATATCAGTTAATAATATATTGTATGCTTTATATACTTTATAACTTTATATGCAGCAAACAAGAATACCATTTAGCTCATATGTAAATTAACATATAGAACGTATAAATGTATACATATGTACATAATGCAACGGTAATTACGCACATGCAAAGCTGTCTAACGCGTTTACATTTGTAAATTGTGACATTGACGGTATTGAAATAAGTCACTTCATTTTTAGAACGGATATAGGGCAATTTTTTCCTGAAAACATTTTTGCAAAAAAGTGGTAGATGAAAGAATGCATTATTAATTCATGGAGCATTCCGTCTTTCAGTTTTTGAATTAACAATATGGATTTATCATCCCTTTTAACGGGAACAGTTCACTCAAAAGCGAATAGTATGCAAGCCCTACAAAGACATCAAGTTATTTAACGATTTTTATGAGAAACCTGCATAGACGTGCACGCAATCCACCTAATCGTAAGTGGACATACGACAGGTGTTTAATCGTTTATACATTTCAGTTCCAATGACGTTCTTGCTCTACTAAGGACTACAAAGAGACAAAGCGATTCTTGCTAGCTGAGCCCACTCCGTATTGAAGTTGCTACACTTTCCCCTTCTAAACGACCTGTCCGCACGACAGGTCGTGTCACGTTGCCTCCCATTAAAAGGACGGGCTCCACTCAGGAAACCCTCTAACATTTCTAATTGTGTGGGTATATTTAAAAATGGCGGTAAAATATCTGTAGCAATTTACTCCTATCCCTAATTGCATCTCCAATTTGAAGTACGTTTATACGTTGTCATATTGTCCACATTCCACATATAAACAAGAAATTGCCTATCATTTCAATTCTAAACCGTCGCCTTTGCAATTTAGAGACGCTCATATATCGCTTCACGTTTAAATTTAATATTGATGCAGACAGCTGGACAGTTTCGAGGAAAAGTGTAAAAAAAACCCAATTTACTCGACACTACCTCCCTTAACATCGTTAACTTGATCTAATAAGCTCTGCCCTGAAACAAGGTAAATATTTTCCAAAAAGACACGGAGACACCCCCGTAAAATCTGAAACCTGACATCTTGAAAGATAACCAAGTTATTTTTTCATTTTACCTCCGTAATAAAACAAAGCGGCTTTCAATATTTCATCTTGTCCAGGTCCGCCATCGCGGAGGCCGATGGGAGACACATGATAGGGGAAATTGGATGACACAATGGGACAACCTGGTCGTCTTGCTAGACGAGAGCACTTTAATAACTTAAAATTTGCCCGGCTGAAAATACCCCATTATGTGGGGCCCTGTCTAGTAGGGTCAGATCCTCTGCCGTACCCGAACACAGGCAGGGTAGGCGAGAGTGGCTAGGTGCATCCAGAAACGGGGGAAACCAATGGCGGGTAAAAGGCTATAATGGAGCTCAGTTGATGTTTTACTTTGCTCCCGTTCACATCGAACGATCGAGGAAAGGGAAACACGGGGCAGGGTGAGACAACAAGTTTTTTATAGCCGGTGAAAGTGCTCTGGAGGGGAAAGTTGGGTTTGGCGAAATAAATGCCGGTAGTGTTGGGTGGTTGCAGGCAGGAAAATACGGGCTGGATGGAAGGAGAGCGAAGGAGTGAAAGTGAGGACAGCAGCGAGGAAATCAAGGGAGAGTACAGCGGTACCCCGGAATTTTTTGTGGGTTTGTATGGATGGCGACGGTGTTGTTTGCTGTTTGTGTTGAGTCTCCTGCTGGTGACGGTCACCATCAATTTTGCACTTTCCCTGTGGCTCCTGAAAGGGATGCAGTTGTCGCGGGTGAGGAAATAAATGAAATTGGGGGGAAATTTGAATTTGAGGAAGGTTATGCTAAAGTGTGGGTGTTTTAGAGTGGGATGGGGACACTACGCGTGCTCCCGGGGGGAGTACAGCTGGACGGGGAGGCCATGGTACTGGATAAGTTGGTCACCTCCAAGGTAAATAGTCGCCCGGGTCAACCCCTCCGGGTGGAGTCCTCCAAAAGTGTGAGTCTTCAGACCAGAAAGGGGGAAGAGCGACCGGGGAAGAGTCGCGTGACCGAGAAGTTGGTGCTGGAGGAGAGCGGCCTGGAAGTGATGGCGTCCTCCCTGAAAATATCAGACAGTCGGGGGAAGCCCCTTTTTGCGGCGACAGAGTCAAACGCTGTGACGGTGGGGGCAGACAGTCTTCGGATAGCGGGAGAAGGGGGCGGACTCATTCAGGGGTCGGTGCAAGCCTCCAAGGTGCGCCCCCGCACGGGACAGAATTTATCGTTGGAGTCGCCTACCAGAAGTCTTAGTATTTTCGCTTTGGAGGGAATCACCGTGGAGTCGCAGGGGGACGTTCACGCCAGTTGTCGGGGGGACGTGAAGGTGGAGTCGAAGAGGGAACACGTAAGAATCGGAAGTGATTGCGTGTCATTTTGCGCATTCGATTATCTCAGACAAGTTATTATGGTTATTTTTGTCCTTTGCCAGGTCACGCTGGACGCCGCCAGCATTTACCTGCCCCACATCAAAACCGCCACGATCCCCTCCCCTTTCTCCAGTAAAACCCCCGCCCCCTTTTCTCCCTCCACCGTCAATAACAACTGGAGTGGCCCCCGCAGTTCAAAATCCAATGGGGTCACCGTATTTCAAGTCTGCATGTGTGACACTGGCCGCCTCTTTCTGGCCCCGCCAGGCGGACCCTGCGTGGCGGATGAGAGCGTTTGCAATTAAAGATCCTCTAAAACTTTCTCTCTCTCTGTAAGAGCATTCCTGCTTTCACTTTTATACCCGCACATATTGTAAAACGTGGTTGTGACGCAGTGAGATTACAAAAATAAAACAAAAAATATTCTCCAATTATCCACTCTTGTGCCTCCTTAATTTAACAAAAACAAGAATTTTCTTTAAAAAAAATTCCTCTCTACTTTCACTCGGTGAAAGCAAAATTACACGGGGAGAAAGTAATGGAAAATGTTTCTTGTACCTTAAGTACAATTTGCTTTCTTCTCTCCGTGAAAGCTTCAGACATTATGTCTGCTGCTTGTTGCGGCAGAAAGCAGCAGCAGCAGCATGCATTAGGGAAAGCAACAAATCAACAGGCTATAAGGAAAGGAAAGGTGCGTCCCGGTCGAAAGAATATTAGTGTCTCTCGAGAGAAAATTGAAAATTGTACCTTTCTCTTAGAGAGTAACGCCACGAGTAGGAAAATGAGAACCCAGAGACAAGGAAAAGTAATTTGAGATTCCCCAATTTGTGAAGTAATCTCCATTTCCGGCCTAACGATCCCGCCCCTCTGTATTTCTCCGACTAACAAGCAATTTGTCTGGCGGGATGATTAAACTACCAACCTGAGTGTATGACCGATGCTTTCTCCTCCAACACCGCACCAACATGTAGGCAATTTTCTCCCGGCAATAATATGGACGTACTCGCTACAACCCCGCGGAAACGTATGTGACCTTGATAGATAAATGGAGTTTTGGTGAATGACTAAAAGAGAAAATAAGTTGGAGGGGTTTCCAGTTACATCCAATGAGCGCAGACAGAAATAGGATCAAATTTTCGAGAGAAAAACTTTTGGGGTTCCAATCCTGATTAACTTTAACGTCGGAGAGTTCTCCGGTAAGTAAAAGCCGCGGATAAAATCATCCTGTTCCATACAAGCATGGTAACAGGAATATGGTTACAGTACACGACTAAATTTCCACACATGAAGGGGCAAATCATTTTTCTTCTTTATCGGACCACTGCACTTGGTAAAACCACTGTAAACGGTAGTATTTCTCAAAGGAGGCTCTAGTATGAACCTTTTCAAAAGCCTTTTTGTACACAGGTAAGGCGAAATGTATAAATATGCCAGTTTTATTGATGGCGGCAATTTTTATATTTTGTCTCACACTTTTGAGGGCAAGATCGGATAATATTTTAGATGATATTTCAAGGAGTTTTGGGAGATGCTATCTAGTTCTTGATTCACATATACTGCCCAGGTATGGAGTATGCATTTTAGAGGAACAGGAGTCTCAGTCATGGAATGTTTTTATTGAAAAGTATTCTCAGTTGGGGAAAGCTGATGCGTCCCTATAAGTTAGATGGTTTGTCTTCGGTTTTGCTGTGTCAAAAATCGGAATTGGACGAACGCTTTATTTTCTGTGAAAGAAAGTCTGAATCACTTTTACCATCCCCTTTTTTGACGATATACAACACTGGAGTTGAATGAACTTAAAAACGGTATAGAGATAACGAAAACTTTAATACGGCAGGATTCAATTTCAGATAAATGCAAAAGGTGCCGATTTTTATTTAAATCGGATACAAAAAAAAGTGTAGAAATCTTCTTGTCTGTGAATGATACAAAAAGGAGTCATCAGTTAATTAAAATCTTTCCATTTGGCATTCTGCTCCAACGAGTAAAACATTGTAGGCAGAGAGTCAGAGTGTGTCTTTGTACACGTGGACGAAGTTGAGTTGATTGAAAACTTGAAATGCACCAAGAATACTATGACAGCACACGACATAGAGACATACTTGTATCAATTATTTACAGAAACTTCAACTGAAACATGGGGAAGGTCAAAAAATAGGTGGGACATTATTTAACAAAGTGTCATGTGTATTTTCATGTAGTGTCCAAAACGGACACTGACGTGCTGTAATTTAATTAGGAATTTATTCTAAAAATGGCTTACGACTTCCAAGCTTGTTGGGGGAGAGCACTAAATTATAGGCACGACAGAAGTAAAGGGTAGAGAGGTCTGTAAAATACGTCAAAGCACAAGGGCAGTTAACCCTGTTATAGGACATCCTTCCCAATGCAGTTAACACTGAGCAGTGGAGTATACAAATAGATAGCTCGTCATGGGATAATGGGACGTGGGACAATTATAAGCAACCTTGGGATACAGACTGTGTTTAATGTACAAAAGGTCAAATGTTCAAAATTAGAGAACTTATTTTCAAACTGGACGAATTAAAAGTTTGATATGTGTATCTTGACGTAATACGAAAATCATTATTGATTGCAGATCTCTAACTATCGCAAAGTAACGCACTAGTATTTATTATAAAATTTTGTTATGTTCTGATATTTTCATATCTCAAAGTAGTTTCCGTATTTTCTCAGAGACTTTTATTGGAACAAGAAACAAGATAAAAAAAAATGCTGCACTAGATTGTTTGCTGATGATATGTTTGATGTCTCATAGTTTAATGTTGATTCATTTTTTCACATATAAATGCCAGAACATCGTCCGCGCTGCGTCCTTTTATTTTTGTTAGGTTACCGTTATTCAAAAGCTTTAACCAGCGCGTTGCGTGTACGTCGTGTTCCCTTTCATAGAGCTTGTATCTGATGTCGTAATCGTAGAAAGATACATTATATCAAAGTGAATTTTTATCTGTACTAGCTCAAAACTTGATTCTTTTGCTGAAATTGTCTAACCTGGTCTTAGGCATCCTAATCGAAATTTAGCGATTAAAGGAATTTTCTAACATAAAATGAAATTGAGTGCCCTTTTGTTGGATACATATTGAAAGAGTACGTTGAAAGGAACGACAAAAAAAACTACATAAGGAGATGCACGATTTTACTGAAAACGCTGACATAATCCTGCTTTTGCACCCATAAAACCGTACCGCGGTTAAAACTGCAACGTTTAAGAAATGCAGATATATATGCATACAAAGAAAGAATGAAACCAATGCACTGTATATCTACTCAACTGCAAGTCAACATAC
>JAHZNE010004985.1:0-12839 GCA_027744055.1 Callyntrura sp. NNG-2020
GTATGTAACTTTATCCGTGCACACATTTTATTACCCTGCTCTCCTCTCCTCCATTCTCGTTCTCGCTACTCTTTCTCCCAACACAACAGTTTAATTATTTTATCAGAAAATCTAATGGCCTGTTTCATTACCACATGCGTCTACCAGGATCACTGCTTGCTGGAATGGAAGGAGAAAAGCGCTGGAAATATATTATTATAGAGAGACTTTCTGGTTGGAGAGCTTTGAGTGCGCATCTAAGTCCTCCGCTTGTAAGAATCTCTCTCTCTCTCTCTCTCTCCGGGTACACCGTCACCGTCGACTACGCGGCACGCTATACTGCGTTCTTTCACGCATGGATGCTGCGAGAGGCCAGCAAATTAATAATGGTTGATTAGATCGGAAATGAGATCAGTGAAGAAAATTACATTTGTCTTCTGTCTCACTCACACTCGGCAACAACGCAACGCTTCATGTTTGTTCGCCCTTCTTCATCGTGTAAAACATGATTGTATCATCATCATCGCATTATCGTCGTCGTCGTCGTCGTGCTCACTCTCTCCTCTTTTAATAATGTTGGCAGCAGGAGCAACCACCAGCAGCAACATGTTTCCAAAGGGGTCTTTTAATCTACCGGCTTTACACAACCTCACCGTTGTGTGCCAGCAAGGCTATCATTTTTATTATTATTGAGACACACAAGTACATAAACTTAACCAAATCTGACAAATAACATGAGTTAAAACCTCCTATCGCTAGATTAACAGTCATGGAATCCCCGCATGACTCTTGTCTGATTTCTTAATAAAGACTAATCATTTGTGGCACAACAACACTCTTCTTGAAAGGGAGTCGATAGATAAATAGGAAATTGGTCGAAATATACGTAAACAAAGTATGTTGGTGGCAATTCTACATTTCATGACAGAATTATGCATAAATACAGAGAACAAAGTCGGAAAAGGAAAACTAACATACAAATTTTTGTACTTTTTAAATTAATGAAATGACACTGCTGATGGATGTAAAACGTTTATTATCGTACGTACATATCATCGATTTACTATTCAGACCAGGTCCGTTCTGACCGTGATGCTGTCCCTGACCAGGTGGACCATGGCCACCACCTCCACCAGGATGTGTTTGCCCTCCACCTCCCATATGCCCATGGGAATTCGGGTTAGGACCATGGTGACCCCCGTGAATGGCTGTCTGAACAGGAGATATCGAGTGGGGAATTATGGATGGAGGGGACCTCAGGTCAAGATTGTATGAAGGATGAGAGTGGACTAGAGCCGCTGGGTTGGGTTTGATGTCGTCAATCAACATCCCTCCATGATGATGACTTAAGGGGGAACCGGAAGGATCTAGCGGGGCTAAATCACCACGCCAAAACGATGCCATTTAGGGCTGAGAAAGATTCCAAAGGAATCTTTAAATGACACTAACTGTTACGGTAAATCTCACCAATGCACTTTTCCCTTTTGCTATGCAATCCTAATTGAGCACATTAATGTCATTGAGACTAATAATGGCCATACGATACAGCACAACCACAAAACCAATAAAGCTGTTGATAAGAGTGGTGTACAGTGAGATTTGGAGGAGATTTCACAATTTACTCACTGGATTATCTGTGCGTCAAAGTTCAATATAGGATGATATTAGAGTAATGGGGTATAATGCAAAGACCACGTGTACAAGCTCCCGACAACTTGCGCGTCACTTTTCTCAGTATCAGTTCAGAGTAATTGAAAGATGTTACATTTAATCACGACTAAAACACTGAGACCACAATTCACTTGACACTAGCACTCCAGGGTACAAGTACGTTACTGATTTAATGAATGGTAGAATAATACAATTTTTACGATTGTTATCTGCTGACCAACCACTTGCCCATTTACTCACAACCAGTGTCACTAAAAGAAAAATATATTTTGATACGGACAGGGAGTAATAATATTTTATTTGTGGTGTTTTATCGCATATCAAATCACTAAAATTGACCGATTGTGTGTTGATTATTTGTGAACTGTCACAAAAAGAATTTGAATGGAGTTTGTCTCTTCCTTTTTTCTCGTCTCCTCTCTCCTTTCTTTCCCTTGATCTGTTTTTATTATTATGATTATTATTCCTATAACTCTTATTATTCTGTTATTATTGTGTATTTTATTCTCTCTGATTATGAATGCTTCTTTTGAAGAAGATTCCTTGATCCACCACCACCAGTGTGTCACTGCATACACAAAGTGTGTGAGTGAGTGAACCAGAGAGAGAGAAAAAGGATGTGATGATGACGATTACGAGAGCTTTTTGCTTTTGCCGTGTGTGTGCTTTGCTATATCTGTAAAAAAGGTAGTAGAGTCGACGACGCGAGAGAGCGACCACAATTCACCTTTGTATCTGGACGAGGAGCTAAACAATTCTATTGAAAACCTTTTTCTGTGAAGGTTCTTTTCAGCTATTCTCCAACACACAGACCCTAAAATAAAAAGTCCATTGGATTTGCTACTACTACCACCACTTCTATTCCTTTGGCTGCTCCTGCTGCTGGTATCGTTCTAGCTTGGTATATACAGTTTCATGGGTTGCGATGATGATGCTGGTCGCTGGTGGTGGTTCCTTGCTACTTCGTTATGGGGTAGCTTTTTGTGTGTAAGCTTCCGTGTGTTGCGTTCTCGTATATGAGGACGACGACGACGATGATGGTATTAGGAAACAGCCCAACTCTGAATGTACACAGGAGCTATATGTTTCACCAGAAAAAGTGATGCTGCTTTTGCTCTCTGTGTAATCAGTCCTGTGTAGTTAGTAGCAGTTTTGTTGTAAAGTAGTAATGTAAACTTGTTTGTTGGTTGCTGTACTCCTCCTGTAGTTAGCAAAGTTGTAATTCATGTAGTGAAGTGAAGAACTCGAAACTACTAAACCAACTTACGACCAGAGAGAGAGAAAGAGATGCGAGTTTTGCCCTATGTGCATGCTGCGTGTTGTATGTACTTATTGCTAGAACCATGCATACTTTCAACTGTTGGATATCCCCCTCTTTCGTCGTTCTTTTTCCATCCACACACGGTTTGCAAAGAACGGACAAGTTCCTACACAATATACTAGTGGAAGGCACAAAAATATATATGAAAAATAAAATGCTATGTTGATGACGATAAAAAATGATCATGCTCGGGATTATTTTTTGTCAGTTCATAGTTTAAATTCACTGTCCCAATGATTTAGAAAACAGTGCTACTCAACGACAAAATGTGATCTGGCCAAAGGTAGACGGGAGGATACAGATGAAGTAGTTTGTATTAAACGCAGAAATCGGATTCAAGAGCAAAAATGCAAGAGTCCTTTTTAGTAGAGAGAGAGAGAGTCAGAGGGTATGTGTTTGTGTGTACGAGAGATGAGTGTGTATCCATCTGCTTTAAAATTACCTTACACGGTAAGCTCATAAACATGACAAAATGCTTAACTTACGTGAAGTAACCTACGATGGCAGTTCTATATTCTCGGTTCCTTTATTTTGTAAACGGTCATTGGCGATGTGCTGTGTTGTGTAGTATGTCACGAGGAAAGAGCACGATTTGTTTATGACAATGCGAGAAAAACTGTATGCAAAGAGAGGACTTGGTTTCAATCTTTGGCCGATGAGACTTCGAAAAGTCACTTTATCCTTTTCGTGTTCATTAGAAGTGCAGATTATGTAGGTAGGTATTTTAAGGTAAGGCACGGTAACACCGTTCATTAGGTACCCCTGTCAGGTAACATCTCATCTTCTTGGCTGGTGCACTGTCGTGGTACGGCCATGAGCTATACACACTGCACAAAGAGAGATCATTGATTTCAATACCAGACCCTGAGGAGCCCAGATCTTTAAACAGCCAATATAGTAAACTGCATTAAGGTAGCAGCAGCAGTGTGCATGCGATGATGATAAAACATGGATATTAATCAATATTATAATTTTCAAGACACATTTGCAATTAATGTAAATATTCATATTTGTTCATCAGCCAAGAGTAATGTACGGCAGCTAATTATTTTCTCTTTGTAGCCAACTACCTTTTTGGGCATTGTCACTTGCAGGGTAAGTCAAACTTTTCTTATGGTTTGGCAAATTAGTTTATGAAAGCTGAAGACGCTTGATGCAAGTGCCACCAACGTGAGGTGGACTGGTGGACATCGTTTGCGGATTCAACGTATTTCGCCATTATTGCTTTTCCATACCGGGTAGTAGTGTTGTGGTGTCTTTACAATATCTTAGCGTTACAAACAAGTAGCATCAGCAGAAGTCGATATATAAATCATAATGATATGCACATACATTGTTGAATTTCTACAGACAAAATCAACGTGAGACAAGTGAAGAGAGAAAAAGGATATATAATGTAAGGCGAGTCTCTAGCCATGAATTTTCAGCATGTAATCATGTATCCATCATCTTTTAAATTCCACACTGCAAAGTTGTCGTTTAGTAAAAAGGTTGTTGCAACAGCAGCAGTAAGGATTTTCGGCACCAGAGTAGAGGCAAAGACAAAAAACACACACACGCACGCCATCGTTTTATTATGAGCAAAGGTTGGTCTCGTACACGTTTCTACAAATGTGAATACACACAGAGAGAGATAGATAACATGCACTAACGGCAAGTCACTGCCGCTCGCTATATTATTTTGACGGTTTACTGCTGGTGATGGTTTGATATTTTTCGCTGTTTGCTGCTGTTGTACAAAATTTTGATGGTGGTGGTGGTTGGTAGTGTTTCTGTTCAGTCTTCTGCAGCAAAGCCGACTGTCTTGTCACCACCACATACGGTTTTTGTAGCAGCACACAAGATACAGCGAGAGACATTATATTACAACACGAACTTTCTTCATTTCCACGATGCTTCCCTTTTGCTAGCTGCTGCCTGCTGCTGCTGCTGCTGCTGTTGAGAAGCACCAGGAATGTTGTTACACGTTTGTGCATCTCTTCCCACACGCGGACAGTCATGTGCATGTTGAGAAGGTATACACGGGAGAGTTTAGTAAAAGGGATTCAGAAAAAGTCTAGCCCGTCCTATAGCCCCGCAGAGGTCTGCCCATTTGTCTACATCCGCCCTAATCTTTTTTATTCTTCTTGCTGACGTAATAGATTCAGGCGGGCCGGCTAGCAAACCCGTCCTTCTAAACTTTTTGCCATCTCGTCAATGTCTTTGCCAATATCGTCTTAAGCATGCATTTTACTTGCGATAAACGGCTTTACCGTCGCTGCTGCTGCTGCTGCAGTTCTTAGAAGAGTCTGTCCTGCTTTATTCTCTTGGTGGAGGCTTTTTACTTGGCTGGCTGCTGTAATGCTGTATGTTTATACATCAGGTTTTGAGGGGTATAGTGGTAAGAAAGGGAAGAATCAACAAGATTACTTGCTTGCATCACATATCCATCCTTCTTCTCACACATTTTGATCCTCCTGTTTATTCATATTGGAAGACATTATGTATTTATCACTTATCAGTATGCAAGTCGACTGCCGCTACTAGATTGGCTTTAGCAAACAGATATATATTCTCCAAAACAAGTAACCAGCGAGAGACAAAACTAGTTCGCAATTCATGTGTGAAATAAAATGCTTGCAGTTTGTGCGTATTTTATACATGACAGTTTGATGAAACGTGTATCCATTTTACTTTCCTCCGCTGCTGTATGCCCGGATTCTGGAACCCAGAACAAATTTGTGAGGTCGTCGGTAAAGCTTTTGAAAAAGAGCACGTTGGCAAACTACTACTGCTTGAACTTGTAACGTTTCAAGTATTGGAAAATAGGAAGATTTTCCAGTGGTCACTGCACAGCATATTTCATGTTGATTTTATTGTTCCTGCTGTATTGTAGTAGGCTCATTCGCGGTATGCATAAATTACACGGCCCATTGACTAATTACGGCAATTTATTTACTTTTTAGGCAACAGTTTTTAGGCAGGACGGGTGCATAAAAGGATTGGGTGGTAATGTGGCATTGATCAATGTTGCCAGACTAGCCAGCAGCTTTCTGACATTCGTGGCACCATGAACGGCTAGTTTACATTCTCCAAAAAGCCATGCTTTCTAATTGTCAGAAAAGTTTTGCACACCACACTTCACTTAAACCTCCTGCTGAAATGTTATGCAAATAAGGTGACATATCTCAAGATTTTAACTTTTTATAATTTGTGTGGAGTTTGAACAGAAAACATGATGAATTTAAGGGCAGTGCAGAATGCTTCCATCAACAATCATTATCATTATCAGTTTACACGAAAAAGAAAAAAAAGCACATGAATAGCTTAAAAGGAACATAACAGGTTGGATAAGTTCATTGATTTTATCTTGTCATCTTGTCAGTCAGCTTCATTATGGCAGACAAAACATTCAATTTTCTATTGACAGAAAAACCAACAAAACTCAATAGTAACAGCATTTTTCAAGAAAATACAGTACAAATCCAAACTGCGGTTCACACTTTGTCACCAACATTCAAATGGCTCATCGGCATTTCTTCTACTATTTTGAATAGATAATTTGGTGCGGCTTTGCCATTGCTATTGTTGTTATTATTATTATCCATATGTATAGGCACATCCTTTCTATTCATTCGCCTCATTCAGCTACTGGCTGGACTTTGTCTGTACTTGTTTTATCAGGCCAACTCCCATACATTGTACTTGTACATTCACTCTCTGGGCAGCATGTGGCCTATGTTTACGGTAATGCAGTAATGCACACAGAATTTCAAACTTTCTTTACGCCGTAGTGCAGTGATGTCGTTAAGAACCTTAATCTCTAAAACTTCTTACTGAATCATGTTTACTATTGCATTAAGATGTTCTAAACCTTTGCTGTTTCTGTACCAAAAATGTTTTCGCTAATGAAAGTTACGTCAGAAGATCTGACTGAGGTGTACGCTTTTCTAGTGACAATTTTTAACTATTTATCGTCAAACGGTTACGAAAACCTGCGTTTAACTCCAGTGATATGATGTACTTGGTGATTGTCGTATGTGAGATTTATGCTTTTTTCAAATTTTGATATGTACACGGGGGATACGAGCTCTGCACTTAAAAATCCAAACAGCCATTTCGGTTTTACGCAAACTAAAGAGCCCAAATATCAGTCATTTTTTATGCTTGTCCGTGTTAGTGTGTCAGCCATCCGAGGTACTATTTAAATATCATTATATATTACTCAAGAATTTGTTTTTTAAGCGTTTGTAGTTTATAAGTACAGTACAGAGTCTGTGTAATATTTCTGTATAGAATTGTCGGGGGCCACGTTTTAGTCATTTTATGAGCATATCTTACGTACACGTAATGTATGTAATTATTAAGTTTTGACACACATGGAGAAAAATTCTCAAACATTGCCATTTTAAAGCCTCTTCTCCGCATGTTGCAGCGAGTAGAGTGGGGTTGCATATTGTACCTGTGTTAAACACGCGGTATATATGGACAAAACGTGTCGACTATACAGACTTTGACAGGTAAAATGGTTTGACAATTATCTTATGTATCATCGCCACGCAAAACCTTTGATTATCATCCTCGGCAATAACTAGCCTCATTCATCTCTCTCTCTCTCTCTGAAAACATATGCTTTTTTGATATGCCTTAACAAATCTATACAAAAAATCCACCTGACAAGAGGTATCACGCACGAAACAATTGAACAAAAGCAAAAATCCATGCACGACGATGAGACCTACTGGTGCATGGTGCACAAAACCACTTTTGTACGCATGCATGCATGCATACACGCAAAATGATTCTGAATAAACACAAAATAATAATAATAATGATGACAATGTATTGCGATGATCCATACACACATACACATAACACAAAAGCCACATTAGCATATTATATGGCACTGATTCCTCTTTTTCTGAATGACAATGACAAATAGTAGTGGAGGACTCATGTTAATGCTGTGTGCTGCGCGGATGGATGATAGGAATAATAGATATGCACATACCGGTTTGAAAATAACACATCCCCATCAACTCTTCGCTGCGGCTGTTACACATTTTCTAGATAAAGGAATGGAATCTTCCAAAAACAATAAACGCATACTAGAGACAAATACGCGACGTGTCTTTGTGTAATTCGCAATTATTTTAAGCATACCATTTTAAACGTTGCAATTTCTAAATGGAATGGAATCTTCCAAAAACAATAAACGCATACTAGAGACAAATACGCGACGTGTCTTTGTGTAATTCGCAATTATTTTAAGCATACCATTTTAAACGTTGCAATTTCTCATGTAATTTGTATACTTCTCGTTAAACAATTCCCTGGTGTACCTTCGTCGTCTATCGATGTATCGCCGAGAACAATGAATAATTCTAGCACATGTCTTATTAAATTTGTACCTAACGACTGACTAATTTTGGTGACAGCTGAGAGCACAGACAGATTCAGAGATGAGAGAGAGAGATTGTTTTTCTGCCATGCGTAACACTGACGGTTTGCTGACATTTTGCACTTTATTCACACACACACGCCGGTACACAGCCCTATAGCAGTCCCATTATATCACCAGAAAAAATCTATATCATTGAAACATCTAACTGATGAATAGTCAATACACAAACATAAAACAAAATGTGTTGGCAAATGCATACGTACGTTTTAATGAAAACACACACACACACACACACACGGAACATGTGTCAGTGTCAAACCCAATCTGTGAGTGAATGATGAGCCATTAAAAACCATTTGTACTTTTTGCTCTCTTCTGCCATGATTTTGCGAGTTTCTATTGTTAGCTAATTATAAAAGAAAACAAGGAAATTACTGAACACCACCACATGCATAAAATGCATGTATCGGTATTTATTCCCTTGTAATTACTGCGTTTTTTTCTGCGTACACATTCATTATTTATGTGCATAGTAAATCCTGAATAGAAGGCGAAAAACAAAAACACATGCCATTACATGATATTAATGATAAATCGTAAGAGCCGCAGCAACAGTAGCAGTAGATTGTTCATTAGCTTGCTATATAAGTAGCAATTTACATTAAGTTTGCGATTGCCTCGAGGTGTGTAGTGTAGAAATACCTAAATAGTGACTTTGACATTTATCTTGTTTTAATCTGTGTCGAAATCCATTAAGCTGAACACTTATTTATAAAGATTTTTCTGTCGCTTTTTGTTTATTCCTTTGCTTTTATCTTTCTCTCTCTCTCTTTCTTTTCGTATTTACATATTATGTGTGATGCATACCGACTATGTTAATGCTCAGAGCACAGGTATATGCATAAATTGTAATAAAATGTACTGTATTATATATGTATATATACATACGTGCATGCATCGTCAATCGTCAACCTGCTCACTTGGTATTTTGTCTACTTTCAGAAAATGTCAGATACTTATCATTCAGACCATTTTATGTCGTACCATGATAATGAGAAAAGAAGAGAGAACGAGAATTCTACCGTATGATGTGTGGACTACTTGGTGGCATTGACAAGTAGTCGTTTCATTTTCTGTGGCATTGAACTCGACTGCTGATGGTACAAGAATAGAAGCAGGAAGAAACTTAATTTGAGATAGTTCGCGCTTCAGTTCTTTTCAGAGCTATATATCGTCGGAAGAGCTTAGCACCTTTTAAAACGAGAATTAGTCTTGTACTTGTTCTTTTGACAATTTTACAAGTTACGATCTCCTCTCTAAGTGGGTATGCAGGTATTCTCTCTGAGAAAATATAAGGCTACAAAATAAATGGTGTCAAGTCAAGACTCAAATCATTCCTTTACAACTGCACAATATATACGTGTATTTATAACCCAAATGGTTTTTTAATTTTATTGCTGTTGTTTTTAACTTTACGGAAAATATTTTAAAACCCTTAAGTTATAATTAAGGAGATTCCCCGCAAAGGTTCTCGTTATGGTTTATGCACTTCAGAAAAGCCACACACAGACATGCAGAAGGCGTAAGTAGGAATACACTGAAATGAGAAGGTACACTTTGCCTTTGAATACCTATTCACGCATACTCCCAGTAAAATGCCATAAACAGCAAAATCTTTTTTTTCTGAAATGGAAGGAGGGCTGTAGTATCAGTGGGGAGAAAATAAGTAGTTGGTATATCCAACAACTAAAAAATGGTAACTAAAATCAAGGTTCGTATGTTGATACTTCTCTCCTCTCTCGTATGCTTTATTCTTCCCCGCTGTTTTCTTCCCATGAACTCTCTTCATCATGGATGAATGACCATTGGAGTAGTTTGCTGACTCTTAAACATAAATATACTTTCCCTTATAGCACTCCGACAACCCCAAAGTCATTTTCCTTCAATGTACATTTTTGCGTTAAAAATTTCCACGTAGGAAATGTGGGAATTCAGTGTTGAAAATAGTACCTGTTCTGTGACCACTCGCTTTTCGGGCAAGATTAAAGGTTTATTTTGTGTTTTAAATGGGTTAAGTAAAATAAATATAGTAGTCTAGAGTAGGGGTATCATGGATGAATGACCATTGGAGTAGTTTGCTGACTCTTAAACATAAATATACTTTCCCTTATAGCACTCCGACAACCCCAAAGTCATTTCCCCTCAATGTACATTTTTGCGTTAAAAATTTCCACATAGGAAATGTGGGAATTCACAGTTGAAAATAGTACCTGTTCTGCGACCACTAGCTTTTCGGGCAAGATTAAAGGTTTATTTTGTGTTTTAAATGGGTTAAGTAAAATAAATATAGTAGTCTAGAGTAGGGGTGAAAAGGACAAGTCTCCAAAAATAATGATATGCTACAATTAACTTTAATTATCCCTTTAAACTTCTATATTTTTGTTAAAAATCATCAGTTATTTATTTTTAAATAATGATGAAGCCTTTGCATCAAAAGCCCCCATTCCTCGTGTACGAGAGTTCATTTGTTTGTAATTGCGTTGCGAATAGTTGGTTTGGTATATTCATTATTGTATACACGGCATAACTTTCATCCGCATTGTTTTTGCATGTGAAAAGCTGAATTCACGGCGGCATTACTCTACTAATGATCGTTATTAACGTTGTTGTCAGATAATCCATAATGGATTATTTGTGAGAATCACGTTAGAACTGGAGTACGAGTTTGTTTAAACAAACTTAACGGTGTTATAGGCACAGTTATAAGTGGTTGTTCTCCGCCTCTGCATACACCACTTGTCAGAATAAAATTTCTTTTTATTATTGACCACCGCTGCTTTGGACCACTTACTTTAGACCGGATAACGACGATGTAAAAAAAAGTTCATTAGTATATAGAATATACTTTGGTAATGAGCTCCTCCGAAGAACTCAAGAGAAGTACGGGTTTCACAGGGATTTTTCAAGAGGTTCTCCATACAGTATTTTTCGTTTTATTTCCTTGCACTTACGTGCTACTCCTCTGTAGTGTTTCATATTGTTTATCCTGTAGTCTTTCATTTTTTCTTCTCATTAAATTGCACGTACTACTTTACACACACATGTGTGTAAGTACTGCCTGCCTTTGTGCATGTTTTTGTTACACACTTATACAATTTTTCAAAGTTTTATTTTCCGTCGAGCATTTTCCATACATGATCATTACTGTTATAGTGCATGTGTGTATTATTCTTGTCGAACCAAAAGTAAATGAAGTTCTCTTCATTTTTCGGCTTGAATATTTTCTTTGCTCGCGTAAAAGAGACTGAGTCAAGTGTTATTGCTTGTACAACGTTTTTTTGTATATTCGTAAGCGTAAATTAATAAAATCAAAGCATGTGAGACTCTCATGAATGAAGAGGCACTGGGACGTGTAAACATATTTATGCATGGAGAGTGTATAATGTGCAAATACTTATGCACAGAGGAACACCTGTCTGGTCTTTGAGAACAATAGCCCGATTCCCACTGAGACTTTTCTCTCAACTCTTTCTGGTCTAATTAAACACTTCAAGTAGCGTTGTTTGAAGCTGCTCAATGGAATAGTGGAAACAAAATACCTATAAATAATAGCCATCGAGTCAGGAGAGGATTCATCAAGCGTCTCGTTATCCACTTCGATATGCCTCTGTCAATACAGTTGTGCACCATACATCAAATCATAGGAGAGAAATAGTGATGATGAGTATTGAAAGCAAGTGTTATTATGTAACCGGCTTTAAATAAGCTGGGGAATGCATGATGTGTCTTTGAATTGTTAGATACGACAGCGTTGCAAGTTTGTTTTCGACATTTGACTTGATACAAGGTTTATAACATGCAATAACTATTACATTCGACAATTATTTGTCACATTGTTTTGTGCATAAAAAAGCTGATTTTTTCAAGCGTAAACGCATACGAAAAAAATTAAATTAATTTAAAAAATATATTTTTTCTATTCAATTCTCACATAAAAACGGTACATGATAGGCAAAAATTATAAGAAATTTGTGGCATCCCACGCGCCTGGTAAAAACTGCTGCATGGGTGAAGCCAGTCAGTAATTTTTTTCGATTGTGTAAACTGAACAATTTGACGACAGACGCAATGTAGGTTACCTCTGCTAGTAAAAGTTTTATTTTGGGGATGGGAAGGTACGTCACGTTGCAGTAGTACATATAAAGCTTTCTAATGCAATAATTAATATTAACATTATATGACTGGGTAGATATTATAGCAAGAATTCAAGAAGAAAACTGTCGTAAAGCAACAAAGTCCTATTGTGCAGTACGTAATGAATCTTGAAAAGTGTGCGATGGTGGCAAGTTTCCGGTTAGGTACACACTCACAATTTCCAAATTATTGGTATTTATTTGTGTACACTTGGCAAAAGCTCTAAAGGCGAAAAATGATTTCCACGAAATGTATCTTGCTACTTATTTCTGTAAGACTTCATTATAATTT